>JACJUY010001347.1:131073-149985 GCA_014220935.1 Platorchestia sp. MABIK | reverse complement strand
GTTCACTGGATTCAAATGAGAAGGATCATTGTACAATACCAGTCATAACATTTGCAACACTCCTGGGGCAAAGCGGGAAAGTCAACACAACCTGAAAGAGTGTGGCCAAAAGTATACTCAAAGAGTGTAGGGGACGGCATATTGTCACACAATATTCACTAGAGCATTTTTAGGGAGGGAATAAGTTCTACTAGCAAATATACACACACACACACATATATGTATATATCCATACACATATACACACATAGGAGAGTCACATGTGAGAACATACATGTACTTAATATTCGCATACAAGTAATCAAAATCCATATGCATAATACAGATATGTCTTGATTGTTGTTTGATGTAATGAAAAGATAAGATAATTTGCACTAAAAATTTATGACTTCTTTTTCGGTACGTACTGCAGCTTACACTTATTGTGTAGACGCAAGATAGCGAGCTATTTTAGTTTTGAATTCTCTAAGTGTTTGAGGGGTTTTGATGCTCTGTGGGAGTTTATTCCACAGTAAGGCGCCTGATACTGACAGAGCTTTCTGCCCGATGTTAGATGTACGGTATTTGGTTAAGACATCACGTCTCCTATTCGGCCTTAGGTTGGTGACGGTAGGGGAATGGAATTTCACTACTTCAGCAGAGAAATGTGTAACTGGGCATTCCTTCTAAGCGTTTGTAAATTCAAATTAGTGATGTTATACCTTAGGCGAAGAAATGCTATTGGTTGTTTGATGCATAAAAGATTGGTAACACTGGCTCCAAAAAACGACAACATTGATTGTGGTCATTTGAACTTCACGATTGAGAAGCTTGCAGCGTGGAGGGTTACAACTGAAATGCTTTATTGCACATAACAATGCAAGAGGATAAACAAATTTGAAAATAGACAAATATATTCGTGATGATCAACTACATCGCAGTGAAACACTATTTAAAAGTACTTCATAAATGTAGAAAAGAGAGCTCAGCTACCCAACATTAATGTCTCTGCGTCTTTAAAGATGAAATGTAGACAAGAAAATTGAGATATTGAAGGAAATATTGCGGCTGAGTTGAGAACCATAGATGGAAAATCGGAGTTAGTCACCCCTAATTCAACCATAAGATTGCGGAATTTCAGCCGATGCTGCATTTCGATTTCCCTGAAATAGTTGTTCAATCCATCCTTTTTCAAATTGGAAGTACTGAATAGTGACTTTTCAAATATTCTTTCGGTCGCATGTTTCAGGTGAGTTTTTTTTTTAGATATTTATGGTATAAAAACTTCAACTCCCCCTTGAAAACTTTTAGACCATGGAGTGAACAAAAGAAAAACATTGAAACGCACAAAGAAAGAGTGCTTTATTTCAAACAATCAAGCAATCAAGTCTGAGACCTATCATCTGTCATCTTGTTCATTGGTTTTTCAAGTGCCTGATAACTAGCAACAGGACGCAATGACGGTTACCCGCGGTCAAGCCGGTACTCATTTCAGACACCTGGGTGGAGTGGGGAATTGTGCTAAAGTTATCTCTTTTCCCAACAAGGAGAATCACCGCGCGGCGCCGGGATTCGAACTGCCAAAACCTTCTCGTAGAGGGCGCATTCTTAACCACTCAGCAACGAAGGGGCTGCAACTTGAAAAACGCTGGTTTTAAATCTCATTGTAACCCTCAATACCAAGAATGAAAATCACTCTTCCAGCTCAAGCAACGCTCCTTCAGTCAGAGTTGACTCGTTTACACTTATTTATAATTGAAATGGAAAATCCAGTGTTTTTTCCAGTCATATAAAATGCGGCGACTCAATATCGAAGCATTACCTAATAGCCACGAAATATTTTCGTCGCAGATAGCCGATTTGAAAACTGTTTAAAAGATAAAGATATTCATAGCGACAAAAGTGTTCCCAGCACATTAACAGTAACAGTCACGTCATCTACGAACGATTTCCCCCTCAAGGATCCGTAGTAGAGGATTGTACTACAGTAGATCTTGAGGACTTGGCGCTCCTCGGGGACATGTATAATTCCTGAGCTACATTCGAGCGAGGTAACGCCGATAGTGCCTGCCCTCGTCAGTGCACGCTGGGGCAGTACAAGTCTTTGCATGATTTAGGTTCGATAGGAAGAATCGTCCCTCAACCACTAAGTCTCTGAGGGATTTGCAACCATTTATGAATGTTTTATGTTATCCTATGAATGTTATACTGTGTATCGGTGTAATTTTGAAATTTAACCTCTCTTACCAGGTAGGTATAGCATACTCAATTTCAGCCACAGTCACTTTGTCTGTTTTTCAGAATAAGATTTTCCAAATTTTAAATCATTCCTGCTCGAATTTCGTTTCCACCTTGCATCACCCAAAATAGCTAAGGTTATAGAGCTTTTAAGGTCTAAGGTAAGAGGAAGTATCACTACTACGGAAAAGACACACTTTCTTGAAACGCAAACTTCCCTTAAACGAATTATGTACCAAGCGCTGATAAACAAACTGAACTTCTGAGAATTTGCTTCTTTTTTTCGGCAAAAACCCATGGAAAAAATACCGCTATCACTCACTTGAATGAATAAATCGCTTCATGTATGCAAACACTTCCTTGTTCCAAAACAATTTTCCTGCAGAATTCAACAAGGAATCAATAATAAAACAAAGAAATGAGTTCGCAAGTCAGACATTACCAGCAACAGGAAGAGCAAGAAACCTTACGGACTTGGCCGCGTCAGGGCGTCACGTTACACGGTAACTCGTCAATGTCACGTGTTGCTAACACGGGCATATTTGCTTGCAGCGTCTGCTATTTTGAGCGAGCTTATTCTTATTAATGAGCCTCCGCAATTTCATGAATAGCGGAATGTAGAACTGGTGCACATAAGAAGTTGTATTGGCACAGGACAAACAATCTCTTTCATGCGCTGATATTTTGATTGATAATAAGTGATGTAGAGAATACCAACCAACGTTCTTCTATTGGAACATAGCACTGTTAGAGGTACCACGTTTAAGTGCAAATGTTCTTCTCTGAGAATTTGTTAGCAATTTCTAGTTTTTTGCGGACAACATTTCTATACTGCTTTATTGGTGGCCAGAATGAAAATTCCAGGTCCAAAAATGAGGTTTCTGGAACTTGCGATCACAGAAGGAACCTCTAGGGAAGCTTGAAGCTGAGAACATCAATTTTACCCTCGTAACGAGCTTCAGGGTTGAAAAATCGGCATCCCCTCTGGGAAAGCCTTTACTTTTTGTTAAAATCTATGTACCGCTGTTTGGCAGACTTACGTAAATAAATGTGCTTTGAAGTTTTTTGGTCAACAACTCATTTTCAGTTATCTGTTTCTTTTGGTCTTTTTAATGCGCAGTCGAATGCAGTTTTTACCCGTAATTCCAGGACTTCATCACAACGCACAAAGGGCAAGCCAGTGATGCTCAGCGGATAATTTCGAAGCTAGAGAAACAGTAATGAGAAGTTAGCTCGGCTGTTTCACAGAAGAAAATAGTAAGAAAAACTGCTCTCACTCGCAAATGGTCATTCTTTGTGAGCATAAACATTGCACATTATATGCTTCTAGAAATGATAGTTGTAATGGTGTCAAGTTTTGTACGTGTTTGCGCGCAGAAGTCTTTCATTCAAACCACGAGCCGCGCTGCATATAATTACAAAGTCTTCACATACAAACATTCTTAAAGCTATAATGTAAGACATTTTAATAGGCTACAACTTTTTCAATGCACACAAAAGTGCTAGCTACAACCCGCTTTTAGAACATTTCCTTGAAGGAGCACACGTTTGGACGAAGATTCAAACAACAACAGCAAAAAAAAGAAAACAAATGTGGCTAACGCCGTACAAAATGTGGAACAGACAACAAAAGTAAGAGATAACGGCGGCTCGTTTATCAAAAATAAAACAGCAACAAAGCGTTTTTTACGTTCAGGACTCATTGCGCATGCACAGAAGAGATCGATGATCGTATGTCGGACACTAACTGCCGGAAAGAGAGTCGTGCGGTGACGACCTGGGACGCTCGCAGCAAGTCCGGCTCAAACGAGATCTGGTGCTTGGATTATCTTCTTAAACGTGAGCCAAGGTAATGCGATAGCGCACAATCCTCGTAAGCCCCATGAAAAAAGCTGTGCACTGCATGGTGCACCGGCATGCGGTAGGAATGTATTGGTTTACGGGATTTGTAAGCTTATGTATAGGTTTGTATTTTAATTTCGAATGAATGACATTGGAAGAGTTGGAAGGAATAATTAAAAACTACTTTTCCATATTTCACATGAATGCATCCTAAGCAGAAAAATTAAATAAGACGTTCCCTGAATTGTGACAGTAAAATCTTAAAGACTGGGATCGTCAATTAAATGTTGAAAAGAAATACACAGATAAACAGCATCATTTCATCCTCAAATGAAGTGCATGGTAGATTTTGTGCGCGCATTTTTTTAAGTGAAAGTAGATTTTGTACGTGCATTTTTTTAAGTGAGAGTAGATTTTATGCGCGCATTTTTTTAAGTGAAAGTAGATTTCGTGCGCGCATTTTTTAAGTGAAAGTAGATTTTGTGCACGCATTTTTTTAAGTGAGAGTATATTTCGCTTTTCACTAAACAATTTTTTACATTGTAAATCTCACTGTAGGAAAGTGTCAAGCTAAAATTTCGTTAACTACTTCCTATTCACTTTTAATATTATTGTGATAAACATTAAATACATTTATTTCAATTTACGAGACACTGTGAAGAGTGGACAGAAGGGTGGCAAGAGGTATGTTGATACCAAAGGAATAAAATTAGAATGGATTATAAGTTAAGGACTTCCTAACCATAACAAAGGTGTTTCCAGCAGGCTATATTTAGTGTAGAAATGAGGAAACGATTAACATATGCACTGGGTGTGTCCTCACACCCTGTGCATAGAAATAGCTTTAAAAAATGAAAGAATTTTATAAAATGAGATAAAAATTGAAGAAGAACGTAGTTTGTAGGAGCTGAATAAAGAACAGCAGTTGACCGAAAAGATAGTTCGGAACAAAACAGAGAACTCACATTATATCAAGCAAACAGAAGCCTGCCACTAACCTTCCCCTTGGGAGCCCACCTAAGATCCCGAGCAACAAAGAAACCAAATTTTTATGTAATCTTACTTGTAACGAAGCGAGCAAGTAAGCCAGATCAAAACAAGAAAATAAGAGGGAAACAGAAATGTAGCTGGAAACCAGTCACTCCTCTGCTATCCGATGCCCCAATTCCCGACACAACAAAAACATCACGAGTCTCATTCAGAAAATCTCGATTTGAAAATATGTTGGAGCTGATTGGTGCTGCACTTTTCACGTTCAGCTTGCATTGGAGAGGATGTGCCGTACTATCTGAAAAAGCATATCATAAATAGCTATGAGAGCAATTATGTTCTGATACTTTTTGTAGCAGTTTGAATCATCTTTGTACTAGTTTGTACCATCTCTATTGGAAATGAAACAATTTTTGTTTTGTTTTTCGCAGATCACATTGAAAGTTAAATCATTCAACCCTCGCAAGCACATCATAAGGAAGTTTAAATCAAGGTTAAAGCCCCCTATTAAAACCCTTGTTTTAGTGTTAAAGCCCGAAAGTATGAAAACAATAAAATTTATTCAGCAGGTATATGAAGTGTTTAGTATCTCCTTCTCATAACACCATCAGTTTTCTTGGAGTTCACATGTTACAAACTAAGAAGGATGATTAGCTTACGTCTCAAGATTCATGTAAAACTCGATTGACCTTTATTTTACATTCCCTAATGATGAACAAATATTTAAATTCCTATCGTAGTTAACACTGTATTTCAGCTTAATTGTAAATGATCGGTGCAAGGGCCCAAGGTTCAGAATTATTCATCAGAATTATTCAATTTTTTCGCACGCGGACTAAGCGACAAAGAAACGGCAAATGCGAACCATTTTCACACCTTAAACAAATTCAGCAAGCGAGCAGCTGGCGAAAACTGACGGTCGAAAACAAAGTTTAGGCGTGACACAACTGTGTCACGCAGCTCTATATATGGGGCATCCAATCTAATCCTGACGCAAAGCATCAGACGAACAGAACCCGTGAAAATAGCCCAAGCCAAGCCTTCTGGAATGAGTCAATTATTCAGTTTTCCTTGCTTGGAATGAGGATAGCTTACTGGATCATTGCCAGCAGCAAGATTTCCTCCATTTGTCAAGATTTATGTAGGTCAGCCTCGATCAGCTCGCTTCGAAACACGCACTTTTCTGCACTTGTTGATTAACGGGAAAGATTTAGTAGGATCTCCGTGAACAATGAGACGATAATTAGTTTCATAGACAGGCTTTGCGCCATTCATTTAGGATTTGAATAAACGGGCGAACGTAATATTTATTTCTGAATCAATAATATTGTACCGGAAATGAAAGTAAACTAAAAAGCGTACGGAAGCGTTTTCCGTGTATGGGATTTAGTAAAATAATATCTAACCAGCGGATTATTCTTAACATTGCATGGAGAACTTAGGAGATGCGATACATATCACTTTTTGTAGAAATTTGTATTAAAAAGGGAGAAAACACCGTGAATTCTCTCGCTCCTCTAGCGAAAAACTTTTTTGTAGTGAAATGCAATAAGTACACAAGAACCGCATTTGCCACACAGAAATTTTTGCTTAACTTGAAATTGAAAATCAAACAAATACTAAGAACAACACACAATTTGCCACGACTTCGGGTGGGTGATTCCATTTCGCTTACATTTTGGAGAAAGGAAACCGAGGCTCGTAGAATAAATAAAGATTGCTCTAAGAGTTCTCTTGGAATGGCGGCCGGAAAAGCAAGCCCGTAGCAAAGGTGCGGAAGCTACACAAAAGACTGTGGCATTTTACTCCTTTGCAGCCCACTCCCGTGCACCACAGAGACTCGTTTGGTCTTCCTCAGCTTGAAGGTCTTGATCACCGCCGTGAAAATTACGAAGAGCTTTGAAATTCACTAGAGAAAGTCCTCGCCGCTAACCTTGGGTTTTGCTGCACGGGAGGGAAGAAAACGAGTCTTCCTAATTTGAATATTGGCTTGTTTGCTTTTGTCGCACTTGGCAAAATGGCACAGGATTAAACAATACCGCTGGACTACCGTCGCAAATCAATGCAAGTGAATCTTGGAAGTAGTTTGTATATATTTACCCATTCCTCATTTAACTTGTTCATTCCTTATTTAATTCATACACATGTGCAACGCATGGGCGTTCCAAATATGTATGTAAACTAGCCGTTTGATAATTGTTTAGAGTGCAATAAAGGGAAATGATTGTACAACAATAACAATATATGCTATGATTTCAGCTACAAAAGGGCAAATAAACTTTCGCGCCATACTAATAAAATCATTAAACATAATTTTTTAGATTGTGCATCATTTCAAGTCCATTCGCGACACTTTCAAAAATTCAATTACGTTGATAGATTAGTGCAAGAAATTCACACTTTCAAGGTATTCAAGAATTACAAAAACGTACTTATAACATTCCGTCCGAATTAATCGATGACATTTAAAGGCAAGGCTTATTTCGTAGTTTTTACTGTGTGATGAAATAAGATTCTACCCATGACGTCAGAGGTTTAATATAGTTTATTTTTCAAAAGTATGTTTCTTTCAAACTTCTTAATATGAAGGCTACGATTTTAACTTCACATTTTTACTTATATAAAGGATTTCCTGCAAAATCGAAGCAATGAAATAAGTGAGTTTTTGTGGATCCATTAGTGCCATGGTCGTTAAGTCTCGTGGTCCATTGATTATTTCGAAGATTGGCTGGTAGAAGATTGGCTGCAAGGTCTAAAGTTCTTTTAGATCAAGTTTCGAGAAAAAGTCAAACGACTAAGTTTTTAAAAGCCTTCAGCATTCCAGGGAGTTCATTACTTATTATGTTGTGAAACATTTCATGGATGTGATCGTTGATGATCAGAATAGATGAGTTACTTTAAACCTCCTCAACCACAACAAAGGTGTTCCGAAGAGAGGAAGCAACCATTTATTATGATGAAGATAAGGAATGGATAACCGTTGCACGAGGTGTTCTCACACCCTGCGCATAGAAACAAGTTAGGAAAGAAGTTCATGAAACAAGATAAAAGTTGAAGAAGAAAGTAGTAGGTGCTGAAAACAGGAGAGCTGTGAACCGAAAAAGATGGTTCGTACAAAAAAAATCTATTCTAACAATATTAGGATCAATCCAACCTTCAGATCTGGATCTCACATCATTACCCTTAGAGCGATGATTCCTATAAGCACAATAGTTGTACTCCTCGCTGGGGTACTCGATGATGCTAAAGAAACAATTTATCGCCAACCATGGTGAGAAAAGATTATAAGTTAGTTTAAGTTCCTTTTCTCATACAAAATGAATTCCAAGCGAGGAAAAGAAAGGCATCATTCAGTACGGAATTAATGAATCTATGCCCTATTGTATTCCCAAACAGGACTCTTTGCGCGTAGAAACAGCAAGATTGACAGAAGCTTATGGAACAAGATAAAAGTTGATTAAGAGAGTATAAAATGCTGAAAAAAAGGGTTGTAGGGAACCGAAAGATATGGTCTGCAACAAAACAAAAAAAATTCTGTAGGGACACCTACCTAACATTCAGTTCGAGACCTTGGAAGCGGTCTCCACTACACTGCTACATGCTGGAGAAGCAGGTTTCACGCCAATTTGATTGCACTTGATGTTGAATAATCAAATATTTGGCCTTTTTCAATTAAAATCAATGAAGGGATCGGTTTTCAATTAATTAGATTTAGTATCTCGCCTCGGAATGCATGAATACAGCAAAAGAATTTCTTCCTAAAGTTGTCAAGACTCAAGTCTTGACTATTCGTCAAAAAATATATCTTAGGGTCTGAGCACATCCTTCTTTGCCACGTGATGATGACCCCACCTGGCTTCATTTCTTTCAGTACTTCTTACCCGGACATTTAGGAATGCCTTCTTCGGCTACTTTTGATATTAACACTTTGACCGCAACGTGCGCCACCGGTGGCCGCGGAGGGGATTTTCATGACGTAGTGCTGCTCACCGACCAGTTGCCACGAACTCAATTTTCATCAATACTTAATTAAAGCTAAATGAAGGCAGGATCCAATTAATGTTCGCTATTTTCAAAATTGCTGGCTAAAATTAACTTTCAATCGAGTTGAAAATTGAACTTCAGTTTAACCAATTCCGGTCAAAGTGTCGAGAATGCTCTCGTCCACGGTTTTTCGTTATATTTCATATCTAACGACGGAATGCATGAAGGCACTGGGACTTCAAGCTACTATAAAACTCAAGATACTCTTTACCTATTATATTCAGAATATTTAAAATATCTCTCAATTTAGGAGTTTTCCTAACTTTTATGTACAAAGACTCTCAGGAAACATATATGCTTAACCACTGCTGAACATAACCGCTGGTAAAACATTTTACAAGCCGTCCCACATGTGCACGAACATTCTGGAGCAGAAGTGTTGAGAAACACGTTTCTTTAGTTACAGGATGCGCTCTAACTGAACGTAATACAAATCAGCAAAAATGAATGAAATTTATGAGTGTCATCTTTCGAATGAATAGTTATCATACAACTCATTCATTGCTCTTCAGAATTCAAGACAAAAGTAATCAATATTATTCGTTATTCAACCAAAATCCCACTATCGTCTATTTGAGAAATAGTACGACCTAAATTTTTGACCTCATTGAAAATTAGAAATCCACGAAAAAATATTACATCATTTACCTGCATAAATTATTAGCGTAATATTATATCATTTCCTTGAATAAATTAGCATAAAATGTTGATCACTCCACGCAATTTTCATGTTCATCATGTTTCATGTTCATCAATTACAATCAACTGTAATTGAAGGTTTCCCCAACTCTAAAATGAGTAATAGATAATCAACCCACGAATTCATTTCCAGTGAAGTTCAAAGGAAACGATTTCAATTGAACGTCTACAATTTTTTGAAGAAGATTTCTGATTACTTATCGAATGTGCACGAAATTAACGCACGAGTTTGGATCATTCTTTCGGGAATTTTTATTTTGCCGAGTCTTGAACTCGGTAAGGCGTTGCTGAATTCCTGTACAGCGAGACAAGCGAGGTTCAGCTTCCCAAAAATTTCAGAGCAGAAGAAAACAGTAACTCTCTAGAAAAATAAGTTTCAATACAATGAAATTGATATATATTATCTCACACATTGTTTTGTTTTCTAAAATGCATCACAATTAAGTCAAAGATTAGATTATTAGTTAGTTTAAGCCTCCCTATCCGCAACAAAGGCGATCCAAAGAGAGGAAGGAAGAAGGCACCATTTAGTATGGAGTTAAGGGAACGCGGAATCCATGCAGAAAGGGCATAGAAACAGTAAGATAAGAAAGAAGTTCGTGAAACAAGATCAAAGTTGAAGAAGAAAGTAGTAGGTGTTGAGAAAACAGGACAGCAGTGAACCGAAAAAAAGTTGGTCCGTAACAAAACAAAAACCTATGTTATTTTAACAAAAAGAAAGCCTACCTAACCTTTAGCTCGGGCCCTCACATTGCCCCCCTGGGAGCGCTAATTCCCATAGATACAACAATTGTATCCCCCTGAGGGGCACAATTAAGTCAAAACGCAATGACATCTACCCTCGGTCGGGCCAGTACTCATTTCATGTTATCAGCCAGGTCGAGCGTGGAATTATGGTTTAGTCCACACGTTTCCCAAAGGAAGAAGCACCGAGCTGACAGTGTGGGGTGCCGAACCGATGACACGTCAAACGGAAGGCGAGCGCCCTAAGCCACCAGACCACGTGACCACAGAAGGAGCACGAGCCGACAGAAGGAACGTGAGTGTGCTCTGCGTTTCTCATACTCCATGAGAGAAATAATTGCTAGCAAAATAAGCTTTATTCACAACAATAAATTGCTGCTAAGTGCACCACAGAATACTCAAGGGTGGCATTCGTTAACTTCCTTCTAGACAATCGTACCTTGAACTCTCTGACTCTCAAAAGGATTCTTTACAGTCTTTGTTTCTAATGCTCTTCTCATTAGGCTGGTCGCAGGATTCTGGTCCTTCTTTCACGATTGCTCTTTGAGCTACGAAACTAAATGTCACAGTTCAAGAGCTCAAACCGATATTTGCTTGAATTCAGATTTCCTTTTATCATAAATGGGAGAGAAAGAGAGAAACAAGGTTGGAGTAGCTGAAAATGTTTGTTATTTGGCTTAAAATTTAGGCGCTGAACCGGCAGGCAACAATTCTTATTTTCAGTTTTGAAAAAATACCCCGATTTTACTGTGGATAAAGTCTTACATTATTCCAACTGATATTTCCGGAGACTCTTCAACTTTCTGAGAGACCTTCTATGGCTTTGAAGAAACTTTTCGCTGAAGTTCTAACAAGAGCCTAGAAAACCTTGGCTGAACTGTTTTTCACTTCTCAAGGTTTGTACAACCACTCAAAAACTTCTTCGCCAAACTAAAAATCTTCATTTTCATGGATTTTGCATTTATTTTCTCAGCATACCGCGCTGCAAATTCCTGAAATAACCCTGCTTGCCAATTTGAACGTATTTTTTGGATTACTGTTAACAATTTTTAAACTCAACACCACTTTTCAGTCTAATTCCAAGTGGAAAATTAAAAGAATTGTTAGACCCATTCGCTGTAATGGCGAACTCTCACAAAGGGCCTGTCAATAAAGTACTCTCAGGGAAATGGTTAATTTAACATTTTATGGAAAGTTAATTATACGTAAATGAATACTAAAACTCTTATACACAAAGCTGTGCAAAAATTAACCACTGTGATAACAATTATAAGGCTGTACGAATAGGTTTGAGGAAGCCCAAAATAATCATCGTTTTACAAGCAGGTGCATCAAGATTAGATTAGATTTTATGTTAGTTTAAGTCTCCCTAACTGCCACAAAAAAAAAGCTCGAATCGAACAGAGGAAGGAGGAAGGCACTATTTAGTATGGAGATAAGAGAACGCAGAAACCGTGCAGAAGAGGCATAGAAACAGCACGTCGAGAAAGAGGTTTGTGAAATTAGATAAAAGTTAAAGAAGAAAATAGTAGGTGCTGAAAAACAAGACAGCAGTGAACCGAAAAAGATGGTCCTTAACATAACTAAAAACATCTCATTTCAAAAATAAGAAGGCCTACCTAACTCTGAGCTCGGGCCCTCACATATTTTCACCCGAGGAGTGCTAATTCCCATAGATACAATAGTTGTATCCTCCTGAGGGGAGCAGGTGCATCAAATTTTTCCGGAATTTTTATCTCTCTTTCTTAAGTTTTAATTGCGCAGATTCTTTCAGCCGGTAAGATATTGCTGGAAATCTGCACTTCGAGGCAAGAGGTGAATTATAGCTTCTCATTTAATTAAAATTAAACACGTGGGACCTTCATCCTCACTGATGATTTGAAAAGAACAAAATTTCACGTCAGAAGTCAGCTGGCGAAATGCTCGAGAAATGCTTTCTAACGGAAAAAAATCAAAGTCGAACGTAATTATTTCTGGAGCTGAACGAGCGTGCTGACTTCCAGAGTTTGGAGGATGGTATACCTGCAACTCAATACCGTAGAAGCCAGTCTTCCGCTCGGAAATGACCGCAATTTATGAGGGTGTCAGCATCATTCAAATTCGCACCCTATGCAGTTCTATGCGCTATTTTATACAAAAAATTATCGTTTTGGTATCCGAGAAAATGATACCGGGCGAATTTCATACGACGCTTTGGAAACATGTTTATAAGTTTGGGCATAAAAAAGTTGAATGTAGAATCATGTGAATAATTATTTGTATCAATCAAAAATAGTTCACGTATGGATAGAAATTTTAATCAAGTGATCTGAGAGATCGGAAATTTCGGTTTAAAATGATTACCCATCGAACAAGATGTGCTCGACAGAAACTCTACGGACTTCAGTCTCCATGTTAAAGTATAAAAAACTCGTCTACCTTGACCGAGAGGATGTTTATGTTTCCCAATAAGCTAAAAATACGATTATATTCACGGTCAAACCTCTTTTCTATGCAATAAAGGGTTTCATCATTGAAGGATTCTAAAATTTTCAATCTCGAGGCAACCCAGGAGTGCGAAGTTTTAGTACAACAGATTATATTATACATTAATTTGAACCTTCCGAATCAGATTAATGGTGAGCCCAAGAGGGGAAGGACGAAAGCACTGTTTATCATGGAATTAAGGGAAACGGAATTTATGTACAAAATGTGTCACCACACTTAGCACATTGAAACTGCCTGCTTGAAAGAAGTTTATGCAACAAGATAAAAGCTAAAAAATAAAGTAATAGGATCTGAAAAAAAAGACAGCGATGAAATGAAATTAAACAGCAATCTTTTATATTTTATTCTCAGGGAAGCTTACTCAACCCTTGCTCGTGACCTCACATTTATTCCTGGGAGCACTTTTTTCAATCATAATAGTTGTATCTGGAGGATAAAGTTGCAGTACCTTGACTGGTACAGACTGGCATAATAATCAAGGCAGTAAAATTTCAAGAATGGCTTCAAAGAATCAATTTGAATACAACAGAGGGGAGGAAGAAATTGAAAAAGATTAAGTAAGGAATAACCACTGAACTAAGACTCTTAATCGAGAGTCCCTGATTCTGCATTGGGCAGAAATGACAGGAATTTCAGGAAAATGCAAATTCTAAAAGCGATGTCGAGGACTAAAAACGATGTCAAGGACTGAAAGATGCTTTTCTAGAAACGTCGAGTCTCCAAGGTAAGCAAGAGATTCTAATGGATGTTGTAGCTTTGCAATTATAGCTGTTGTCCTGCTGTTGTAATAGCTTTAATTAATTTCAGCAAGCTTGCCAGATGACAAAATGCCTGACAAGTCGACAATAAACTTTGTATTTTGCGCGTCGAGTCATGAAGGTTTCCCACTGACGTAGTGTCAAGTGTTTGGGAACGCTGTATCACAGTTTTTTAAGCAAAGATAAACGTAAAGTGGGAGTTCTCTCATCTTAATGATCGTTATCATAAACAGCTACATCCTTGATGTAGTTGAAATATGACACTTGTCGTAAAAATTCGGACTTCATGTTGTAATAGTGGAATGTAAAAAGACCGATTTCGCTAACAGCAAGCAATGCTTGGTGAGATCTTTACTGCACTAACAATCTTCTCTCATCAGCAGAGCCGACTCAATTAATGGAGCATGTGGGGCTGGATTTTAAAGTAACTTATGATGCGTCCGCATTATTTATTTTCCCCAGAATGAACCATTTCTTCAGTTTACCAGCTCACAGCTGGTTCATTTGAAGATGGTCTCGATTTTTAGAAGTTGAGAAAAACAAGCATTCGTTCCACGAAATCTTTGCTGGCGTAGCAGGCAGAAAGAAGCTATTCCAGAGATGCAATTCAGAAACCTTGGACTTGGACAACGTCTGAGCTTTTCTTATTACTTTATCGAGTCAAATCGTCTATACATTATTTGACTATTATGAAGCAAGTTTTCCCTTTAAATTTTGGAACAAAACTCCTGTGGTTTTCTACTTCAAAACGATAAAAAATGACAATTAAACGTTTTCATCTTAAACAAATAAAATAAATCCAATTTGAACTTCAAGAGCACGATTGAATTTCGTATCCCTTTCAAGGAAAATCATATTATTCCCCCTTAGATTTTACTCTTGCATTAAATGAGTCAATAATTTTACATTACAACTGAAGTTCTGTATTGCTAATATTGTCTTGTAAAATTAATGGAAAACCATGAACGACCTAGATGGCCAAGTAATTTCCTTGAGTGCTGCAGCAAACAACTTCTTTTGTTTCGAAGTATTCTTAGACGAAGAACATCGAATTGTGAAGGTTCAATTTATAGTTTTTTTTCGTGTAGAGCTTTGCAAATTTTTGTTCGAGTGTAAGAAAATAATAAGAGATGCAACCTGGCATGCGAAATGAATGCTTGCATTTGTTCTCGTATTAATAAACACGAAGCGCAGCAGCGCATTGTGACAGCGGTAAGAAATGAGATGCAATCGAACTCCAGCATGGATCACATAGTGAGTTTAAACCGTAAAAACGACAAAAAAATCCCTGTTATAAAACAAGCGTCAACAGTTACTATTTTTCATAACAAAACTTTACTTTTCTCGGAGGAGAAAGGAAGCCAGTCCCCAGTAGAAAAACAATCTCATGTTGTTTCCGATTCGTACACGGATTATGGAATCCTTCCTCAAAGCGATATACATTAATGAAATGGAAAGTACTAAAAGAAGCATGCTTGAAAAGCGAATACAACCTAAATCTCTAGAACAAGTCTTTAAAAGTGAAATCGTACAACTTAAGCAATTGGCAGGCCTTGTTTTAAACCGTTACAAATGAGGCGTAAAATTAATGAAAGTTGGATGAAAAGAAAAGCCGAGATTAAGAAGTTCGCTAGAAGGGGATGGTGCACCATATATTGACGATGTGGTGAAGAGCACTCGGGCTTTGAACGGCCAGGCATCAACCAGTGACTTTCTCAAGCACTGAAGAGGCGAGTGCCACTTTATGCTGCAAGTAAACGCTGCAAACGCTGGGACTTCCGCAAGCATAGCGCATAATAAGCGTTTAACCTGTACAAATTATACGAGTGATTCCTTGAGCAAGTAAGGTAAATGTTATCAATCAAGAGGGCAGTGGTATTGTTTATAGGCATTTTAAGCATGTGAGACATACACACACACGTACGAACTACATAGAGCGGCACTGAGACTGCTCTTGCCGAAGAGATCGATGGGAGCTGTGACGTCACGTGTTGCCATAGTAACCCTGGGCCCTCATTGGTCGTAGCTTCATGAAGGAACATTCAGCAGCCAATAGAAGAGGAGAGTGTTTCCAGCCAGCGATGGAACGAGCCCTACGGTTGGCTGTGGCTTCTGGAGTGAAGAACGCGATCAGGACTTCTGGCTGCCAGTGCTAAGCTGGTCGTTGGTGGTTTGGGTGGTGCTCTAAATTCATGTTCATTTCGGTAAATTCGCGTTGAATTTGATATGACTTTGAACATTCTCATACTCTTGCTGAAGTTGTTGAGATAATCTCACACGTGAAGCCTCGTTTTCTTCAGTCGCAGCCCATCATTGATGAAGTTCTGCCTATTCTATGGCTAAGGTTGCTCAGTAAAAACACAATAATTTCATTGATTGGTCTAACCCAGTAGCTGGCGTGCTTCTTATCGTGAATACTTGGAGCAAGACAAACCGTCAAAGTGGAGACCTCGGACTTGATAGTTTCGCTGTCCAGCATATTCAAAATGGGGACAGTCCTGAGCTTCAGCCCGAGGGAGCAGAAGCCTTATTATGGTGACTATACCCTCAACAACCACAATTACGAGGCTCTTAATAACACTCGCAACAGAGAAAAGATCATTAACAACGAAAACGCCAATATTTTAAGCGAAAAGAACTCCCTCGATCGCAATGCATACAAAAAGCATTCTTTATTTATCAACGCTTTAAGTTGGAAACGTTTTGCGTCCACCAACAAAAAGAAAATCGACAATAGAAATAAGAATAATTTATCCCTCCGGCAACCTTTGGATAACATACATCCTTTCATCGATAACAACAAGAACATACAAAAAGCGCTTAGCTGCTATAACATAAGACCAAGCTCGGTGGGTCAGTTGGACCTGGTTCGCAACAACAACCATGCGCACACGCCGACCGACAAGCTGCCTCCCAAGGCAGTTCTCACGTCGGCCCCGTCCAGCAATAACCACCAGGAGCTGCAGCAGGTAGCCAAGTACACAACCACAACCGTGCTTCCCATTGCTTGCCAGCAAGTCCAGCCCGTGCACCAGATAGTGAAGCACCAACAAGTGTTGCCGCACCTCTCCCAACATCAACAACAGCGGTCGGTGCACCACAAACAGTTGGGAGGTGCAAGTCCAAGTAGAAAAACAGTGATCCAAGCCTCGACTTCTGAGCTTCTGAAATGCCTCGGCACTCATCTCCAGACCACTTGCACGCAGCTCTCAGACTTCCAAGCTGCGGATGCTGTCATGTGGTTGAGGACTGTCGATCGGTCCTTGCTTCTCCAGGGATGGCAGGTACTGCTTATTACTAGTGTGTCCCACATGTAATAATGAAAATTATAAAACTATTATAGGAGTAAACATTACGCTAAACAACTCTTAAATTCATTTATTCATGTTAACAATGCTTAAAAATTTCTAAGATACAGTGTCTGAACATAAGTTATTACATAATTCTATTTTTGATGTAATTAAAAAATATAGAGCTCTGGTTTGGGGTAAAGAATGCAGGTAGTTCAAGAAATATGTAATTGCTAAAACATTTAGCCAGAACGGAATTGACTAAACAGAGCAATGTGTGGAATAAAAGAGGTTTGCCACAGCTAAAAACAAGCCTTTAGTATTTAGTGGCGTGACCTTTATTTGCTATAACAGCATGAAGGCAATAATTTTATGATTGGAAAGAAACTTTTGTTACGCCTTTAAATGTACCTCGTTCCATTGTTGCATGCAAAGGATTTTCAAATTGGCAAGGTTTTTTGGACTCCATTTGTTTTGAGTGTTTCATTTTTTATTTTAAGTTTTGAGTATTCGCGGCAAATTTTCAATAGGACTGAGGTAAGGTGATTGATTGGCTAGGCATCAAAAGGACACATTTTTTTATTCGTGAACTATTCTTTTGTTATCTAACCGTACGTTTGAGATCATTTTCTTGCAGAATGGTCCACTTGCACTGGTCACTGAACTTTCTTGTGTCCAGGAGAAACCTGTGCTCTTGTATCTGCCTGTAGATGGAACCATGCATTTTTCCATCAATGATGTGGAGTCTCCCTACACCATGGACTGTAAAACAACCTCTACCATGATGCTGCTTCCATTAAGCTATGCTTGACAATAGGAATAATGTTTTTTGACCCAAGGCATGCAGTCTCCCATTTCTTCGAGCTTTGTTTCGGTCGAAAATTTCAATTTTGATTTAATCGGACCATGCGTCCAGTTATCAAAACTCAATACCTTGGTGGAGATAGTCTTCATAAAAATTTGAACGATTCCTCACATGTTTGACTGTAAGAAGAGCTGTGCATGGAGTGGAGGCATGTACCCATTTCGGTGCAACTCTCTCGTAACTATTTTTCGACTGATGTGATCTTGTAACTCCAGTTGTTTCTTTAGGTATGCACTGGTTGTCATGGGCTCATTTGTCACCTCATGTGGCATATACTGTTGAGAGCTCCAACTTCTGGCAGATTGCTTCAGTTTCTCGATACTTCTGAACAATTGCACAAACTGTTCAGTCTGGAAGTTTAAAAAGTTCAGTAATTTGCTTATAGGTCAATCTTTCATCACGTCCTTCCATCACGCCTCCCTAACCTCTAAAAAAGTGTTCTGAAAATAGGACGGAAAAAGGTACCATTTAATATGGAATTAAGGGAACGGGAAATCTATGCACAAAATATGTTCCCACACGAAATCCTCAGTGCACACAAACACTAAATTACAAAGGGAGTTAATGAAACAAGACAAAACTCGAAGAAGAAAGTAGTAGGTACTAAAAAACAGGACAGCAGTGAAACAAAAACGGATAGCACGTAACATAACATGAAACTCATCTAATTTCAACAAAAAGAAGGTCTATCCAACCCTCAGCTCGGGACATTACATTTTCTTCTCGGGAACTCTAATTCCTATAAATACAGCACTTTTATTCCCCTGAGAGGACTGGCCATCCATTTTCAAATTATTATCTCGTGAGAGAATATTAGATTAGATTACTAGTTAGTTCAAGCCTCCCTATCCGCAACAAAGGCGATTCAAAGAGAGGAAGGAAGAAGGCACCATTTAGTATGGAGTTAAGGGAACGCGGAATCTACGCAGAAAGGGCATAGAAACAGTAAGATAAGAAAGAAGTTCATGAACCAAGA
>JACJUY010001347.1:3495-131016 GCA_014220935.1 Platorchestia sp. MABIK | reverse complement strand
ATGGTTCTTAACATAACAAAAGCATTTTATTTCAACAAAAAGAAGGCCTACCTAACTCTCAGCTCGGGCCCTTACATTGTCCCCCTGGGAGTGCTAATTCCCATAGATACAATATTTGTATC
Organism: Platorchestia sp. MABIK; assembly: GCA_014220935.1. Classification (NCBI taxonomy): domain Eukaryota; kingdom Metazoa; phylum Arthropoda; class Malacostraca; order Amphipoda; family Talitridae; genus Platorchestia; species Platorchestia sp. MABIK. Next base: position 130,894 of record JACJUY010001347.1, on the reverse strand, counting down.
CCCCTGAGGGGTGTGAGGGAAAGTTTGTGCCGTTCGTAGTTTACTTACATTTTAAATGCTTCTGAAAGTTTCTGGAAACTGGATAAAAAATTTCCAACTGAGATACTCAAATCGGTCGATAAAATAGCAATATTTTTACGTGAAATAAATTTCCGCCATGTACTCTAGTCCAATTTTATTTTTGTGCAATTGATTTGCTGGTTGTCAGTCAATTTTATTGCGTTCTGCTTAAATATTCCGGTAAATGAATGTTCTCTAACCTACAAATGTTTTTAACCCCAGACCGGAGCTCAAAATTTTCAAATTATATAAAAAAAAACAAAGCTGTGTTTACACTCCTGTCCCACCGTTGTACTCTAGGAAGTTTTTTAAATATTCTACAAGGATAAATGTCTCTACACTATTTTCTAAAGTTTAGTCTAAAATAAATTATCTGCACCATTTTTTTTACATTTCTTGATGTTGATTACATCTTTCTTACTTCAGTTCGTGTTATGAATCATTCAATATTTTTCTGATAAAAAATCTGCTTTCAAGATTGTGCGTTCCACAGAATAGTATTTAGAGGACGATTTTAGGGATCCTCACTCTCAAGATAAAAGGAAAAACCAAAGTTGCCGTAAACATACTTGCTGTCAGACATTTCGGAATTTTCAAATTCCAACCTCAATGCTGGAAAAATAAAAATGAATATACTATATGTATAGCAATACATAAGGTTACAAAGTTAGAAATGAAAAATGTAAGGATGCTATTTTGAAAAAACACTCATTTTAAAAACTCAGGACCCGGAAATTTTTAAAACTTGTAATTCTACACATACCCGACTAAACCACTCAAACGCATCCAAATTTCGACTAGCATATCAAAGCTCGGAAATTAGCGGCAATGAATATCGAGGTTGTACTTTAATCGTCATTTAAATGAGGCTCGTCAGTCAATTTATACGCTCTAAAATGCGATGATCCTGTTCATGATTTGTTTTCCTAACCTCATGTAAGCAGCGATTCAAGCACCACCATGTTATTCATTGCCTCTACTTCCTAGTTTTTGATATACTGGCCGGAGTATGTGTGTGTTGTTAGGCAGGGTATGCGTAAAATCGTTAGTTTTTTGGCGCACGTGGGTTTTAAAATTTTGTAAAATTATTTTAAAAGTACTTTCTTATATTATTCATTTTCATTGCATTATCTACTGTGTTGTTCTATGAAAAGTAAATTGCCCTTTGTTTTTCCTGCATGTGATGAAGGAATCAAGAAGTTCTGAAACGTTTGCCAATAAAATGTCAATCACTGCATGCGTTGGTTTTTCTTTTCAGTTTTTGTCTAGAAATAGCGTGCGTCTCAACTGAATTGCTGTTTTCTGCTTAATAATTCCCTCAAGGTAGATCTGCCCAATCTAATAAAAATATTTTTGCATTCACAATTATTTCTTAATCCGTAGAAAAATCACTTTTACCTCCTAAGTTAGCAGGTTCTACTACGCATTCTTGTCAAAATCTGAGCTTGCTGCCATTCCAGTGAAAGCACGGTCGAAGAAGGAATATGGAAAACCAACAATTTGAAAAGATACAAAAGATTCCTAGTAAATAAAAATCAATTAAAAGTGTGAGTCCTGTGACCATGTAAGCAACAATTAATCAAAAATGTCTCACCCCTACCGAACTTGTTGCTTCAACTTGAAATTACTTATCGAACTGCAACACTGCACCTTGCTCAAATGTTGGAACTTCCATCCATTCCGAGAAAATGTAAGTCTCTCGCTTACTGATGTTAGGAAGCCACATGCATTTTTCATAATCTCCCTTCCTCGTGTGGTGACGCTAACTGCATAAATTATGTTCCTTTCGTCTAACGTTGCTTTATTCGCGTGATATTTTCATCAGTGAATACTTGAGTGAAAGTGATATTGGCAGTCAAGTTTGCAAGTGGATTCAAGCACTACTCAAATTGTTATTTGCGTGAAATTGACGACAATGGTGCTTCACGGTAGAGCTAGGTAGAATTGGTAGCACAGTTAGCATTGCATTAAATTGCTAACTTGCACTGAGTTAATTAATTCATTAGTAAAACGCAAATTTTTTGAAGGGATTGGCCTTTCAACTGTCATTGAAAATAAATCTGTGGCAGGATTATTTCGTCATGTACAAAAAAGTAAATTTGAAATGAGGCTGCATAACATGCCACAAAATTATACTTTTTACCACCTATTGCATGCATGGGAAATTGAGATGAGAAACATGGAGCATCAAAGAATATACACCACTTCTATTTTTAATGAGGATCTATTTATGTCGCTTTAGCGTTATTTTTCCTCAGTAATTATTTCTCTTCAGTCTCAAATACAAAAACTTATACAGGGTGTTCCCAAAACATGTGTACCTCGTTCTTAAGTGCTGATAAAATTAAAAATAGTGAATGATTTTAACATACATACTTAACATACTTAGTAACATTGAACGCAGAAATTCATTCTCATCACATCCTGAGGTGTAAACATGATACAATTATCTTTGAAATACACAATAATCTGTAATTGCTAAAAAAAATTCCAATCCCTTCAAAATACAACTAACCAAGAGCAACGAATTTTTATGGAGAATAGCTACATTCAAGCAAGAAGATGCAAACAAGTGTCCCAGTTATTTCCAGAAGCTTTTCCTGGCAGATCATCTCTAACTAAAGTGAACATTTATCGCAATGTTTGCTAATTTAATATTGAAGAAACTGTGCTCAATTTTAAAAGGCTAGAACTGCTTTGTTCAACTTGAGAAAAGTTACTTCAATATTAAATTAACACACATTGCGATGCATGGTTAGTTTGGTCGGAGGTGATCTGCTCGGAAAAGCTTCTAAGAATATCAGGGATATTCGTTTGTAGCTCCTTGTTTGAATGTAGCTATTCACAATAAAGACTCGCTGCTCCTTTGTTAGTTACATCTTATAGGGATTAGATTATTTTTTCTAGAAATTACAAAGCAGAAACCTATGTATTTTACAAGATAACTGTATCATATTTACAGCTAAGGATGTGACATGAATGAAATTTTGGTTCCAAAGAAACCAAGGATGGTAAAATTGGTTCTCTTTTCAATTTTGTCAGCTTTTAAAAGTGAGGTATACATTTGTTTGAAGCATCCTGTGTACATGCACACATTTGTCCGCAAATCGTTGTTGTGGGTTGTCATGCGTAAAACAAATAGAACGGCTTGGAAGCGCTATGACTCCTGCAAATTGCGAAACAAATTGGCGTCTAAATTTAATCCCGCAGGCTGGAATTTGCATCATTTATTGGAAGCAGAAGTGAGATGTTCCGTGTGTGGGCAGCAAATCTGTACGCGATGAGTTCAGCGTAGGCGGCAACCCTCGTGGCAGAACACGTTTTCTAGAACATTCCTCAAATGCACGGTGCAAAAGAAAAAATTTGATGACAAGAGTGCCATTTGAAAATGTGTCATAGGAATATGAAACAGAATAGGAAAATCGCATTCTGAACAATTATTTGGGTGTCGGAGTAACATTGAAAGCAGCCATTGCGGGAATTTTATCCATCTTTTAAATGTTTGAATGTCGGAGTAGCATTGAATGCAGCTATTGTGGGAATTTTATTCATATTTAGAAAAGTATTTTAATACGTAGAAAGTTAGTTAGTTAGTTAGAAAGTAATTAACTATAGAAGATACCTAAGGCTTTAAACAATATCTTAAAGAATGTTGACCAAAGATTATTTGATCGAATATCAATGGGAAATGATTATCGTCAAAACGAAGCTCTTTCTCTTCGCAGGCTGCCTGCATTGAAATTGATTTAGCTAGAATTTAAATAGCCAGAGCTTTTTTGTCCGATAATACGGAACCGAGTAAAAATTTGGTAGCCTGTTTATTGCAATCGATTTTTAAAGCTAAAAAGTTTATATTTCATTACAACGGAATTTCTTAAAAAGCTGATGAAATTACTTCAACAAATTATGAAGAGTTTTTCAAATATTTCTTATCCAGTAATTTAGTCCAACGCTTTTCCATCCGACACTCCGTAGTTTCACGCATCATCCTCACGGAACCGTTGTTCAACGGCTTTGTAGTGTTAGCTCGTTATATATTCATGTTTTCATATTTTTCCATTGAGTCACGTAACGAATTTTAATACTTTGACAGCAATTGGTGAAACTGAAGTTCGATGTTCAACTAAAATTCAAAGTTAAATGTAATGAGCAATTTTGAAAATCGTAAGCATAAACTGGGTCATGACCTCATTTAGCCTTAATTAAGTATTTAGGAAAATTGAGTTCGTGACTACTGGTCGGTCAGCTGCATGATGAAAATCCCCTCCGTGGCTACCGGAGGCGCACGTTGCGGTCAAAGTGTTGAATTTCAATCATGAGAATATAATTTCAATTTTTTGAGTCAGTTCCCTGTTTTCAAGCATACCTCGTTCAGTGAAATTTTGATTCTAGACGCACAATCACCGCCGCACAAGCGTTTCTACACAAATGTTTGCTGGCCTTAGGGATGAGTACATATTTTACAGAGATGTCTAACACCATAAATAATTTATTGATACTGGATAAACTTTTCCAGTTTAAATAAAAAAACAATCACGATGTATTTAGTTGTTCAACATGCTTTTCGAACTCCTCTCATAAATTCGACTCACAATAAAAATTTTCAAGTTGAAAAACATTTTATTAAAACCAAAAGCAGCAAAATGAAGCAAACTCATTCACAGGGTCAGGTAATTGACAAGATTTAACATCAATTCGGCATGGGTTGGTGCTGGCAATGATACACCATCGACACACAGATGGCATTGTATATGGGATGATGGCCATTGGTTGATGATGGCTATCATTGATGGAAGCCCAACGTGTTGAAGAAGAATTTATATTTGTCTCGTACGTGAGTGCGTGTAACTCGAGGACAACAGCTCTCAAATTCATTCCTTTGTTGGGGCGATGATCATATCATTATGTTTAAGGTATGCCAGAAAGTTTAATGATGTGCGCTACTAGCATGAATGTGTCAAGTTTTTTTTAAATTCTAAACATCGAGTTTCTTTGTTCATTTTTTATTTTTGATGTAAATTGCACGTATATACCAAGATTCACAAGTATTTCAATTCAACCAATTTAGATCTCAACTAATTCCATATTTAGGTTTCTCGCTCATTAGTCCATTCAATCGTTTCACCTTAGTAAAGAGTCATTTCAAATTTGCATTGCATTTTTTTAGTTTGCAATGTAATTTATAAGTCAACCATTAGCTCCCATTTTCGTACATTCCATTTCTATTACCGTTCACGTAACAAGTAATTCCGTTACCGTTCCATCAAATTTTCCCATCACATTCTTCTTTAGGCCTCTCAACTTTCATTGAAAATCATCTACTTCAAACTCTTGTTTCATTTTTCTAAAATACAAGTAACATCAGTTTTCATTTTTATATGATGAAGATTTTACAAGACTCAAGTAACTTATTTAATTTCACAATTCCTTTGTCCTTCCAGAGCTTTGCGGAAAATGCCAGCAATATTGGAAAATCATTTGCATTTTCCAAACTTCACGAACTCTAGCGCTGCCACAAAAATTCTCTAAAACTAACACGAGACGGCTGAGGATTCTGCCTAGAAATAGCAGCAGAGTCTTGAGACTGCGGACTTAACAGAAAGCATTGCCTTTGAGAACGAAGGATTTCGACAGGAGTATATCAGTATACTGCAGAAAACATTATTGTCAGCCGGTACGATAACTGTGTGCTAGTACGTGACAGCAATATTTTTTTTTGCCTTGAACTAAAATTGTTCACTAGAAATTTCCTTGAAATATACAGGCAACACATTTTTTGTTACGAAATGTCTCCGAGCACATGAGTTCTCTTCACCTTACATCAGCACTACGAGCAACGTGCGCAGTGCAAGAGAACATCTATTGATGAAAACGGATGTTACACCAAATCTGTCTTCAATTATAGCCGCGGAAAATTTACGTTTTTGCTGATGTATCTCGGCTAGTGTAACGCAGGATTTAGCTACTCGAATTGGGCTTCACCCTTTAAGACCCTGGTGTGACGAATTCGTCACACAAAAAAAATACAGGTTTCTTACGTACCAAATGACATGCAAGGCGTCTAGCAAATGAATGCGAAGACTTGGGGACATGTTATCTTCATCAGTTCATTTATGCGTCAGTTTTGGGTGCGATCCTTAAATTATTAAATAACCTTCGTGTGTGAGTGACGTATAGTTCGCCACACTCCAGCTTGTTGTGCAAAGAATTCGGGAAGTTAATCCCCTCGGCAGAGCTACGAAGGCGGATTTCGGAACTATATGAGTTTGGCGGCTCAAATTACCTGAAAACATGCACTTCTGTGCAACCCTATGGTTGATCCTCAAAAATGATATCGATTAAAAAACACCAGTTTTGAAAATCCAGTGGCGAGACGATGTTTAAAAACCAGAAATGGACTTCAAAGAAAAATCCGATCAACGCGTCTATTGGCTGATGCTTGGGAGAATGACAAGACAACTTTCAAGACCGCGCTTGTTCGTAATGGCCTTGATCTAATAGAAACCTTTCCATGAAAACGTTTTACTATACGCAGACAATGAGAAAAACACCAATATACTTTGCCACCCTCCTGGTGGTCGTTTGGTTATGCTTTGAACGTCAAGATATCATACTGAAGTGGAAGTGGGTCGCAAGATAATCTAAAAGAATTCAGCGAACAACTGCTTGCTATTTTGAAGAAGTTTAAGAGGATCGCTCAAGAAAGACGCAGGAATACCTGCATAAAAATCAAAATGTCAGGAGCTAAGAATAACTTTCGGAAAGGTCTAGTGGAGGCAGTGTTGCTGTTGAACTAAAAAAATGAATTTTATTGTTGTGTTTATTATTCTTAATCAGTCTACCTACTGACTGAGAGTTAACTTTTCAAAGTAGGACACAATATGCGACTGCAAACGGTAGAAGCGTTGAAAAATTCAAATAAAAATATAAATAACAAAAGTAATGAGCTTCATTGGCTTTCAAAAAGCCGATTGGGACTACTGTTCTAGAAGAAATAATTCAATTACTTTGGTAAGGCAGCATTTTTTATACGATGTGTAAAATATGTGAAGTTATAGTCATCGTAAAATGAAAAAAGTATTTTTTCCGGTCAAATATTTGCTTCACATTAGCAGTGTAGAAATGAGATAGTATTTAGCATGAATCTCCATGAACTTTTTATAGATACAAATCTACGAATGATTTTTAAATAATTTTTTGTTATTATACGTACATGATTTTTAGGCTTGACATAATACCAACATAAGAGCTAATTTAAACATCTGTTAAACTATAACTACAAACATTCAAATCCCAATACGAAAAAATGACGGATTGTCATTTTGGGATTGACGGATTGACGGAAAAATGACGGATTGATTGGATTACATCTCTACATCGTTTGACCTGAGTCTGACTTTCGTGCTTCACTTCCTCATCAAAACGTGAACCTCAGGACCAGCTCGTGAGCACTAACTAAACGGCTGGAAGCCACCCCAAAAAAGGTTCCACCACCGTGGGAAATTTTTACCACATTTAGCCGAGCAATATTTGGCATATTAGAGCCCTAGCGCGATGTCGTTACAGCTTTATTACTCTTAAAGGGGTAGGGATGCTGCTGGGCTCCAGAGCAATGCTTCTAACGCTCTGTACTACTTGTTACGCTCGCGCGTACATAGCGTTGGGTAATGAGAACTCGTTGCTCATTTATGTTCATTGCAATTGTAGCACTCATGGCATTATAATGCTCAGACTCTAGTTTCATGGGTTCACTGCACTTGTAACGCTCATGGCACTGTAATGCACAGACGCTTATTTCATGGGTTCATCGCACTTGTAATGCTCAGGACATCAAAATGCATTGATTTGATAGATTTATTGCTTTAGTAACACGGACGCCATTGTGATGCGTGGGCGCTGATTTTATAAGTTCATTGCACTAGTTATATGATCTATGAGTCAGTAATACGAAAACGTTTGTATCCGTTCACAGCAGTTCCGAATTAGGTTAATTTTTAGTGCAGGCGTGCATCTGAATTACATTCAGAAGAGCTCTCTTGAAACGCCTACGCTCTCGAGTTTAAAACATGGTGCTCATATAGCATCTGTGTCAAACAGTAGGTGTTTTAACCTTGCTGGTATACACAGCCTAACCTGCAGCGGGAATACCTCATCTCTTTTGTTAAGCTTGGATTGAAGATTAAGACTGAGGAGGACTGATTCAAGCTCCTGGCTCTAGTTCAAATGATGGCTCCAGATTTGAGAAACCAAGCAGCACCACACTTCTTTTCTTTCCGGTTAGGTAAAATACATAATCATTTTTTGGGGTTAATACTACAAAAAAGACCTATATGTGATAATAATGAATAGGTAAGGAGCTGCTTTTAAATTCACTCCTGCTGAAAACGGTAGGTATGGCTACAACATAATCGATAGAGTCGCATTACCGTGACCTGCGAAACCTTAATAATCAGGAGAAAACGGCAGGATCTGGGTCTCGACAGTTTTGCACTAAACCTACAATATTGGAAGCGCTTCATTACTTTCTGCGGCCTTCTACGTACAGCAGGATTCACGGTGCAAGTGAAGGACACGAGCTCAATTTAAAATACAGGTCACGCTTTGTGAAGCCCTGAGGATTAATTGAGATAAACGTTTGTTCGACGAGCGGAACAATTTATACGCTACATGTTAAATGAAACGTTAATGAAATGAAGTCGCTTGACAACATGAATAGGCATTAAAATAGAGCTAACCAAACACAAGTTGGTGATGAAGCTGGAGTAATTTTGCACTCAAGCCTCCATGACTCATGAATTGACTCTGCCGATGAAGGTGATACACAACACGGTGACCAGATCCAAACTCTTGAGATACTGAGCAGAAGAGAGCTGCTACTCTTTTTAACAGCTATTTAACAGCTATTTAACGACACAATTTACACCCACCTGTTGGTTCCCAGGAGGTACTAAGTTACTACACCATCATGAACAAGCGTTAATTCATTTGAACAACAGCAGCAGAAGCCATATTGTGTTTCAAATTGAATCATGCGATGGTCGCTCGGGCTCTGGAGACGCCACACCAAACTTCCGACTCCGACTCATCGATTTTCTCACGTCGAACTATGGTACCGCAGGCCTGACTTAGCAAAGCTGCTCGTGAGGTGCTCTGCGCAGAAACTTCCACGCATGTAGAAGGGATGAGTAATGCACACTTACTTCGAGTAAACAGCTCAGTTGATGTGGAATTATTCGAAGTCATCTAATGCGAATTTCAACTATTACGATTGAAATTAGTTACAGTTATTGACTTGAATCAAGTACCGTAGTAGTTGAATAACTGGGACTAATGTTATCTGTATGAGTTGGGGTATTTATTTTATGATTTTCAACTTAAAGATCGACTGTAATGTCAATGAAAGAGTCCCCATGCGAAGAAATGTCATTGCGAATCAAACTGAGCTTGCTTTCTTAAAAGTCGGCTGATGAATCGTGAATATTTCGAAGAATTTGGGATTCATCCAATATGGGGGATAATAAATTTCTCAGAAAATGCAATCGCAGTTGGCAAGACCGATAGCAGTAAAAACTGCCAGATGGAAACATTGCGACATTAACGTCAAGTGAGAATTTCCGCAGTTCTGAACGTGTCGTGCTTCGACGTTAATTGAAAAGCAGAAAGTCAGCAAAGTCTAAACTTGGAGGTTATCCGTTACGAAAAACTCTAGAACAAAAAATAAAAAGTTACCAACATAACGTCAAAAACATTTATAGGATACTCTTAAAATTTTGATATTCTAGTGTTGAATTTTTCTAGCGATTTACTTCGTCGTGGGAGCAGAGCTGGAGGTGAAAGTCTGTCGAGTCGACTTTGTTTCACCATGTGCTAGTTTTCTTGCTCAAATCCTCAAGTTTGAGCAGAGAATAACATTTCAGCATCTGGTAGCCTAGAAAATAGTTTGAATGTCCCCTAACTGTGCTAACGACAATAGCTCGATGGGAGGGCTACTTAAAAACGAGTATGATGGAGTGATGGATCGAATCTGGGAGCGATATTGAAGAACTGTTCAAATTTCAAGAAAATTCAGCTGTAAAGACTACATCATACTGTGAGTTAGTTTAAGCCTCCCCAATCTTAATCGAGGTGTTCCCAATAGGGGAAAGAGGCAAGCCCCATTTCGTATGGAAATCAAGGAACAAAGAACTTGTGCACAAAGGGTGTCTCCACACCTAGCACGAAAAAATGACGAAATTTGAAAGAGGTTTATGACTTCTTATGAAAGTTCATGAAAACGGACAACAGTGAACCGAAACAAAGATGGTCCGTAACAAAACAAAAACCTTTTCTATTCAAACACAAGGGGACACCTATCAGCTCGGGACCTCACATCTTTTTCCTAGGAGCACTCATTCCCGTAGATACAATAGTTGCATCCCCTTAAAGACGCTAACCCAACAAACCTAGACCAATTACCTACAAGGGGTAAAACGTATTTCCTGTTTTTTCGTAAGGTAAATGTAAGTCAAGCTCGAGCACGGCTTTATGATGATGGGATGAGAAATAAAGCCAAAATAAACACACCTGCAAATATTCGAATTTACCCTCAATCTCCTCATGGAAGGCGATCCAGACCTCGAGCCTGAAGCCATCAACTGGATAATAGGGACAAAATAGCAAGAGTTGTTTGGCCTGGCGAGCCAGGGCTCTCCGAGCCGAGCAAACAGAAGCAGCCCAAACATTTTCATGAGGCGGAAATATTAAACTCTGCAGAAGACGTCGGTATCGAAGTCGTGCGAGTGGGTTTTTGTTCTAAAAGTCAGCTACTCGGAATCTATTCTGATTAATCTATGGCTACCTCAAATTAAATGGGAAAATGGCATCAAACTGTGACAACTTCACATTGAATAGTAATAATAACTGATTGCATTGTTCTAGTACTCACGCGATGGTATGGAGATTTGTCAAACGGCAATGTAGGAATAAAATCATTGCAAAATCGTTCGTGAATCAGCGGATTATAAATTTTTGCCATGAGTTACTGAGGTAAGAAGCTAAGGAGCCAAATGGCAAGCACGGCATAGGTTCGGCAAGACGGAATACTAGCAGAAGATGCTAGATCATCATAAATCCGTAGTCATATTGGATTCGAAAATATATTTACAAACAAATTATTTTATTCTTAGCTAAATAGTAGACTGGCAAACTAAGATTCAAAAACAATTAGTTCTAATCCTGAATGGACGGACTCAGTTCTGCACACGTATTTAAATGTGAGCCGCTGCGGAAGACCGTAAATTTGAAGAGAAACTGAAGAAGAAGCGACAAGAGCGACACGAGCAGCGAGAGGGGAGAAGCAACGGAGGGTCGGGAGGTCTGCCAGCGGTCGGATCGATAAGGGCTGGCAGAGAGGGAGTCGCGCTCCCTCTGCCACACAGCCAATAACCTGCGAGGAAACCGAGCTTCTACATCTTCGTATCATGGGACCTAAAATTGCACGCCTTAATCGAAATAAACTTCCTACCTGAGGCGGCAGCAGGGCTTCGAATTTAGAGGGAATATCCTGTGCGTTACTTTAATTTCGGAAATTGAGTTTTGAATTTTCTGTGGCTGTAATGACGGTGACGCGACAACGCTAAGGAAAATTTCAATGGTTATTTTTGGCAGAGTGTTGACAGTTGCTTTGGAAACACGGCTGGAACCTCCGTCGGCAATATTAGACCAGCTGCTTTTAAAATGCAGTCAGTTTTACATTAAAAATAAAAATAACTTTTCAAAATAAATTCGTCCAAATTAGGGCTCACACAACGGATGTTTCTCAAAGGGAAAAGCTTTAGTTTTGAGCGCAACTTTTGTGTAGTTAAAACAATAAATTGCACTGGGAAAAAAGCAGAGCCTCGGATAAAGAAAGTTACTTCGGTTTATTCTTTTACAAGCCGGTGGCGCGAACTTACCTGGGAATGTTGAGCTACAAAGCCTGGAGTGCCTTCACAAAAGGAGCGTACAAAATTCTATATGTTCGTTGTGAATCGTATTCCCTGTGTCAAAAGGAATGAAGTCTTGCAGATAACAAAGAGAAAAGAGAACGGAAAAACAAAATCCGAACGCAGCTCATCCGTCTCGTATTACATTTTTAGTCAATGTTTCCTTGGGGGACAGTTGATAAATGGTTCAGATTGAATACTACGAAAATATGGAATACCTTCACGTCATGAAAAATCGCTAAACTTTGCAAGTCACAGAAACTAAGTGAAGATAAGATGCATTTTCATTGGTTTCTTTTCTCACTTTCATTAAACTATCAACATGGGGACTTGAGGGATTCGTCCAGACCCTAATGATTTACACCAGTCACATACTTGATGCAAATAACACGATCATTATCCACAGTACGACCCAAGAAAAACGTGAAGACCGAAGCTATTTATACCGAAGTCGTGTGCATGATACAACCCACACCATCCTTAACATCAAGCATTAGCTTGATAGTCATTGTTTCGCCAATCCACTTGCCGAAACGCTTACATTACTGCATTTCTGATAAAAAATTTGATGCTCATACAAGTAAAAGATAAAATTACATAACGTCATTTTCCTCGCATCTAAACAATTTTTTTTGCTTCGATAGTGATCTGTGAAACATCATTCGCATCTCAACGTAGAAATCGCGAGTTTGATATGGATTGCGTAGATAAAGAGATTTGAATACGATTTTCGCTTTAAGTAAGAAAAACGGCTCATCGACTTGCTTCTTTACACATATTAAATTTTAATTGGTATTGACAAGTGTTGCGTATCCGTAACAGGAAGATTAACAATGTGGAAAATTTTCGGAAATTTAAAATGAATTATTATTATTCTTGTTCTTGCAATGGAAGGAAAAGTTATGAAGTATCAAATCAACAATTAAGAATAAAAAAATGAAATTTCACCAACGGCACAAATACAGGACTGAAATCGGACAGTTAGTATGAGACTTTTAAGCCAACACAGCGTCGTCGGGAGGGAAAAATCCGTACTTCGTAGGTGATAGAATCCACCACCCAAGCCTATGCAGAGGTCTTTCTAGGTGTGCAACCAATGTCATCTAGTTTACTCGCGGCGTCAAAAATGACGGCGTTATTTTCCAGTTAGAAGCTACAATTCACCTGTGAGAACCGTTTATAAATGAACAGAGGGAAATGTGTCAGATATTAATGCATCCGCGCACGGATGAACAGGAGTTGAAAAATTGTGCGTCAGTGCTACCAACCGAAGCCTATATTTTCAAAGACCTTTCTGAGACCTTTCAAATAAAAAGATTTGATACAAATAACATACAGTTGAAATAATTAAGAGCAAAAAATTGTAATCCTGCAACTGTCCCGGGGCAATCACCTTTGGAGGAATTTGTATACATGCAAAGCTCCCGCAATATTCACACTCGCGCAAAAGCTCAATTCCTTCGCTAACATCAATTAATTGCCGCGCTTCCAATAACGTTTATAGGTCACCTCAGACATCGCTCACGCCGCAGTCCGATTGAAGAATGACTTATGTTAAAAATTGCTACAATGAAACATTAATTCACTTCACATCTCGAAGAAAAATTTTTCAGATCGACGCAAACTTTTTCACTCAATAACTATCACAGACACGAGCAGTATTACAATAATGTCGTAAATTTTTCAGTTTGAATTGTGTTAAGCTGAAAGTTCCTGCCGACTCTGAGCAGGGCTGGGTCTTATATATGAGCGATATTAATCGATTGCAACACTCACTAGCTGCGTACCAACGCACGCACATCGCTCCGGTACATTGCACCTTTGGCCTGTGTTACGCATTAAGTAGGCATGTCTTCATCATTTAATTAGCCTTTTCCTTCATTGTAATACGTGCAGAATAAATTCATGGCTATAAAGTATTCTCCGCTCTTCACTTTTATGCCACTCCGCGTTACATTCCTACTTCGAACATTCCGATACTAACGGTATGGCTCTCATCTACAAGATTCGATGTGCGAGTCAGTAGCATGAAAAAAATATCTCTTTTCTTTGGTCCTACACAAGCCAAGAAAATCCCAGAATGGAAAGTATTCTAAGTTGTGAACTCTCACACTAGTCAGCTTTTTCACACTCTCTATTCAAATGTTCCAATGGTAACAGCAGCAACCTTTACACTAGCCAACTTTTCCACAGTTCCATCTACTAACAGAATAAAATTTTGCACTTGTCAACTTTTTTTTCGTTCCCAATTCAGATGTTCTGATACTAACAGCATCAACTTTTTCACTTATCAATTATTTACCATTCTAATTCTGATCTGCCTAAGCTTAAAGGAAACTTTTTGCCCTAAGTAACTTTTTTACATTCTCAATTGGAATGTTCTTTTGCTCATACCACAAACCTTTACCCTGGCAAACTTTTATACACTCCCAATTTGGATGTTCGTATGCTAATAGCACCAACTTTTACCCTAACCAACTTCTTTAGATTCCCAATCCAAATATAACGATACTAAGAGCATTCTTCTGTTGCAGGACATCGCATTCATCAACCCAGCGAACGTGGTGTTCGTGTACCTGCTCGTGAGACACCTCGTCACCGACGAGATCGAGAGCGAGCACGAGCTTCAGGCCATCGTGCTCACATGCCTGTACCTTTCTTATTCGTACATGGGCAACGAGATCTCCTACCCCCTGAAGCCCTTCCTTGTCGAGGATGACAAGGATCGCTTCTGGGACCGATGCCTCCACATCATCAACACCCTGAGCGGCGACATGCTGCGTATCAACGCCGAGCCTGCATTCTTCACGGAAGTGTTCACAGAACTCAAGGCTTGCGGTATACACCCATATAACCATCACCACCACCACCACCATCACCATCATCACACCATGCATTCCCAAACACCAACCAGCCCACATTCTCCAAGCAGCACCATCAGTAGCATTCCCAACACTCCATCTCCTCAGCAAGAGCAAAACCCCATTCTTCCTAGTGACTCGCAGCTACAGCGTCCCAAATCTCAGCAGCTCACTTTGCCTCAAATGCCCGCACCCCTCAAAACTGCAGCGTGAATGACTCTCGTCTTGACGCAGGTCCTGCAATCAGGCTCTCAGTCTCGCCAATATATAAAACTACGGCTTTCCAATGTGGTCCCGGGATTGTAACACATCTTGTCTGCTAGAGATCTACATTGTTGAGTGCTCTCAAACACCATTCAAGAGACTCGTATCTCTCTCGAATCCGATGTGCTTTTGACTTAAGCGAGTTGATTCCAACCCTTTCAATGAACAATGATAAATCTGTCTGCTGCACGCCACGCCATTCAGTGCAGAAGCATCTTGTTTTCGTGCGAACTTGGTCTAGATTGCTCAGAGACTGCAATGTTTTCGATTTGTCGTCGACGGAGGTGCTTATTTATAACAACCGAGTCACAAAACAACTTTCTTTCTCATAATGCTTAACTCTTTGCCGACGCAGGACGTCTGTACAATCGATTCTGCTTTTTTATTAGATATTTTTGTCGTAAAGACTGTTGGCCGCGTATGGATTTTGAATCCGATTTAATCAAAGCTCCTTACAGTGACACTCGGGACGCGGAGATTCATGAACTTGCATTGCTTATCAGAAAGCAAAAACAATGATTTCAAGTCGAAATTGAATGTATTCTTCATTGGTAAATCAATGCTCAGCCAGAGTGGTTCTAAGTATTCTTGTGCGTATTTCTAAAAAACATTAGCACTACTTCAGGCAGCGATTAAATTCTTCATAAGGAGTGGCATGCATTCTGTCTAGTCACACATTATTGTAGTAATTAACGAGATGCCAAAACGTAGTGAGTTCAACTTATGACATAAGGTGTACTTTACCTCTAATATTATTTGTGTTGAACCCAATTTCAACGGGCAATCCTTGAAACTCAAGTGTTGACTTTCTTTGCTGACGAAAGTACAGCGAGATCAAGCTCAGAGCTTGGCTCTAGCGTCCTTTTTTATCAACAATGACTTAACGGTATATTTAACATGACAAATAAACAAATTCTGTGATGGATGCTACTATTTGTACCAAGAATTACACTTGGCTAAATATAGAAAAGTAATCATTATGTTCTAAACACCGCAACGACTACACATTGCTTTGAAAGGCAGAGCACAAGAAAGAAAATGACCATCAAAGAGACTCAGCATTACACAAGGTTAATTTTAAATATGCCTGGTAAAAAAATGTTAAAATTAATCAGTAAAATTGGTGTTCAACACAACTCAATACAGAGCAGAGGTTAGCAGCTTGAAGCTTCGCAAAAAAAATTACCTCTGCGCAAAAAAATCTTGAGCCCTAAAAGGGGTTTTTGAATTGTGATTCTAGAATTGAATTGTGATTCTAGAATTGATTTGTGATTCTAGAACTGATCACAAGATCTGTAAAACAAAGTAATGTTCACTTCATCGAACATGAATTCCTAGTCTCATGTCAATGATTTCAAACTTACACTGTCAACATACAAGAAAGAACTAGTCAATAAAGTACAATTAGAGTGTAGGAGATAAACCGGAAATTCAACACGGATGGCGAGAAAATAGATGTTTCCACGCATTTCACAGATGATCATCAAAGAGAACCATCGTCTTTACCCAAGTGAAGTCTTCACTTTCATAGAACACGAACATTCAACAAAGAAAGTCAACATTTTGATGAGCCCATCCTTCAGCATGCTTTCTGCAGTACTGCGCTGGATTTGGTGCCATTGTGGCTCCAATTAAACAAAGCCGGCAAAAAAAAAAAAAAAAAAAGCAATGCTCATTTTCACAGAGGAATCTCATCATTGTTTTGTTTTAGTTTGTGTATAGATGTAAATTGACGTCCATCTTAATTCTTATGTACTTAGCATAGATGACTTGATACATTAACCATAGCAGTTTCTCTACGGCTAGCAGGCTCAATATTTGAGAATTGAAAAATCTTCAGAGATTCAAAAACACGAAAAATAAACCAATAATATTCACGGGGTTTGATGCACGTGTTGTGAATTGTTTCAGTTTCATCTTTAATTCAAAATATGAAAAGCCAACCAACTAATTTGCTCAACATTTCTGGAAAATGCGTAGCATAAAAAATCATTGGACGTTGAATCATTGGCAAACAAAAAGATACGAGTTGCGATTAACAAACCATTCTTCAGATGAAACCATCGATCAAAAAAAAACAGCATTTAGCAAATTTTTACCTATGTGTTGAACTGAAAAGCTTATACAGCGCATCAAAGTGCTTCAAACTTACCTTAAAAGGTTTCATTACTTTGTTATCTACGAAGTAATGATGTATAACAGCTGGATTGCTTTTACCCAACTTTCAATACTAACCTCTTGAAACGGCCATTTTCGCAGTAAAAACGACACCCTTAAACAACATTCAGAGCAAAATAAGCACGTAGAACGCGGAGATTTAGCGATTAGGATTCTGAGCAATCTTCAGCGTTTTTCTCTGAGCTTAGCTATTGATATGGTGATAAACATGCGGAAATCTCATATACTTGCCAACTTGTGAAATGTGGGTGGTGTCGTGTGTTGGTCCTTTCCTATTGTTTGGGGTTTGTGGAACTTTTTGTCCTATGATAAATGTTAGCTACTTAGAACAGGATCGCCGAATGAACCTTTTTGCGGCCGCAATTCTCATCTCTCACCATTTCAACTAAAATTTGGCCTGAAATAGCTCTCAGTGTCCAGTAACCCAGTAAGATTTCCAGATAATTTCACTTTTGAAATAAAATTAATGACCAATTTATGGTAAATTTATAGTTACAAAAAAGCCAAATGATTGAATTTTGCAGAAAGAGGAAACTCTGGAAACCCTGCACCCTCATAGACGAAGGCGGTCTAACCATGTGACGCGAACTCTGGACGAGGCGCAATTATGTACAGCGGCTGATGATCGTCTCATTTGCGACAGTTGTCAGCCGAATTTGAAGTGACGTGGCATTTTATTTACATCGAAACACCGCGAGTAAAGGTGTCACATTTTTGTGGCTAAACGAAATCTCTGATTTTTAAATCATAGAGTTGAAAAGAAAAACAGATCCGCTCGCGCGCAAAATCTATTGGGATGGACATGAGGTAGATGATTTCTATCGATATTGCATGGTGTAGGAAGGCTTGATCATTACTTTGAAACGTGCTGAAAATGTTTCAACTGACACACGAACAAGATGAGATATAACATGAATACTTGCAGCCAGCACACTCGCAGAAGCAAAAGCTACGACCGCTTTAGATAAGAGCATGAGTATGAGAGAATTAATGAAGAATCATTGCGCTCGCAAAATTTTCAATGTTGAACAGGAACGTTGCTCCCAGTGATCCAGAAACCATACTACGCGTGATCCAGGGTCGAGCAGCCAGCTTTTTCGCAGCCGCGTGGTGTTCCTCTACTCTGTTTGGGCGTCCATGTCAATATTAACTGTACGTCTCTTGTGTAAAATAGCTCTCCAAATGATATAGATGTAGAAACACCAAATATTTGTGGAATCTCTAACGTATTTGTTTTCATACTGCATAACCTAAGTACATGTGTACTCGTACTCGTTTGTGACCGAGGAAGGCTAGATCGGCCATGGAGTTTTGCGAAAAGAAAACGAGTTGAGAGTTTAAGGCCTCGGAGATAAAATTGTACTTTTAGCCATAGTCTTTGTATTCCTCAGTGTTGGTAACTGTTGAGCCATTCTCGAAACGCATCCATGACCAAATGTTACAATAATCTGATCTACTGATAAGATGTAAGTTATTTTGTTATGCAGGTTACTTGGTTCCTACGTTGTACTCGTACTCTCTGTCTTTTATTGTTGTGTAACGCATTGCCCTTGAAACATTACATTGTTGTCTCTTCAACCGAAAGAATTTTCGTCGTTGATTTTCGCGGTGTGACCAGGGATGCTCAGGCTAGCGGTGGTGCTATTCGGGTCAACTTTATCAACACAACTGCAACACGAGGACGCAAGTAGGCGCGGGAGAGCAGAGTTTGGATATAATTCTCCAGAAAGGGGCGGGGAAAAAGGCATTTGATATTACCTCCTTCTCATTCGAGTATAATGGGCAACAAGATGTAGCAACGACATATTTTCCAGTTATTTCCTCACGTGAAAGTCAAAGAAATAATTAGAACGGGTCGAAGTACGTTACCGATGTGGATAATCAAGAGGAATTCGCAAGTTAAACTACCAAAGCTGGGCCCAATTCGGTCACAGAATTCAAAACCGTAAGTGGAAACAGCTATTTGATTCGCTCACGTTGAACTCTAAATTCGTCATTATAAAAACTATTACTAGGCAGTAACGCTTTGAATGATGCAGATATCATCATTTGATCGATTTCCGATAACTCATCATACAACGTGTAAAACAACCTTAAACGCACGCTATGACGAAGGCAATTTTCCAAATCCCTAGTCTCATGCCATTAAATTTGACTTAATTCGGTGCACAATTTTCCCGTCAAAATATAGAAAGATTCCATTCCTGAACTGTACTTTTCGATTCCAAATAACTTTACGGAAACGTTTCTACCTTGGTCGCCAGCGTAACGCTCGATTCCAAAACCAAGAATAGCACATATATTCACTGTGTGCTCGCAGCGCCACCATTTTGGTTTAGGGACAACAAAACTAACCCAGTCGGACAAGAAGCACGTCGATAAACTCTGGAGTAATTTCACTTTCTTTCAAGGAGAAGATCACTGGAAGACGCCGTCATCGAAGATTATTCATCACACCTCTTCACGGTAACAAGAGACCCATCAAAATTTACGACCTCGACTGGACAGAATGTAGCCTTAGATCCCTTTGGTGTTGTTCAGAAGATTGGGATGTGCGATCAACGTTCAGTTAACAAGACTTGTATCGAGTGCCCATTTTCCTCCTGCATGGCTTGTACAATATGCAGCCAGAGTTGTTCGCTTCGCGCTTTCGAGTCAATGGCAGTTGACATACTGCAGTCTGCGCGAAAAGACTTCAAGGTTCGGTTGGGTGTAATGTTGACTTTTAAATGCGTTCCATGTCTGTTGAATATCGTTTACGATAGCTTCTTGTCATCAGTTACCATTTTTCTAGGTCAGATTAAGTCGATGTTGATCTTGTAAAGTTAATATGTTTCTGCTGTACGGTCGTTTGCGGTGTTTCCCTGTAATCGGCTAAGCCACCAATATCCTCCGACATATTATTTAAACACAGCCCTAAGTGCAGGTGTATTTTAATGCTAATTTCTTACGACATTGTGAAAGAAGAAAATTTGTACAGTAATTTTAGCGTCCAATACTCAAAAGAGGTCATTGCTAGAGTCCATGAAGCTGCCTGGTTAGCTGCGAGAAGCTGTGCAATATTTTACGTCATGAAGTAGGGCCGAGTGGTCGCACTGGTGCTGGATCTTCCAATAGTTCAGTTAAAATCCCACACAATCAATTCCCTTAGCAAGTCCAGTATGTTTTTTATCAATAGCTAATAAACGAGTTTACCTACCAACGATTTCGTTTTCTAATTTCAATACCGAGTTCGTAACAAAAAAATCAGAAAATGCAGAAGAAGTTGATAATAAAAAATATTATTCATTGATCGCTAATATTTGGGGAGCTTTTTTAATCATCCGGAGTCTGGATGGTGATAAAATGTCCCACACTTCCCGCTTTGAAATGGTTCTTCCTTTTAAGCTGAACAAGGTTATGACATCGGAATACATATGAAAGGAACCTCAATGGCATAGAGCATTTGGCGGAGAGAGTACCATTTCCAAAACAAAGGAGTATCTACACCAGTGCAATTACTCCTTGAAGAGACTCAATGATTTAACAGTAGCGTTATTAGCTTTAACTGCACACTTCTGTTTTACATGAGAGCTTTGAGGTCGGCAGTCTGCTTCAGAAATGAGACGAACTAGGGAAGTCAACCTGAACAATATCCAGTGTGACTCGGGACGTTCAGTATCCATTCCTTTAATTAAATATACCTACTCCCGTCTTGAGCTGCTGTCTCACAAGAATCAAACTCAAAAATCCAAACGTAAATCCCACTATGAGGGTGTATTCAGTATACGAGTGCACTTACAATTAAAGCCAGTGTCAGGACTTGATGAGTGACTTGTTTCATCAAAACCCTTCTCGTTCGATGGTTTGAACAACAGCAACGCTAGTTAGCTGGTCTAAATGCAATGAAGTCCTTCGCAAAAAAAATCATGCAATGAGAAAAAGACCTTGACTGAAGCTAGGATGGCCTAGACTCATGTTCAACCTCTCGTGTTGGTTACAGCAAGTTTGTTGTCACTTCTACAGCACGAAAAACAATGAACAGTCATCTAAATGTAAATATTTTACGAATAATGATATTCTAAATCTACTGAAAACTGATTTCGTCACTGCAACTTCACGAGTTTTGAAATTTCTCTAAAATTAAACGTTTCATGAGATGGCGTGTGAATGTCTCATAACTTAGATCGTATCGCTAACTAATACAGAGCGAAACTGATTCTTATTGCATATATTCAAGCCTTCTCCAGAATTTGGCAGTGATCTTCCAAATCCTAAGACTAAAATTGATTGATATCAAATTGATACAAGTGTGAACCGCCATCCTGCCATGTCACACCCAACAAGCGTAAGGTGCTCCGATTTCTGAAGAGGCTGTCGACCGTTCTTTTGGTTTAATTGTCTAGCTGTGAGCACCTGATTAATGCATAGTCTTATACTTCGATTTATTGTTTAGTTGCATTTTTGTCTTCTACAGTTTTGTTGGACATTTTTTGAAATTTAAGCCTCTATTTATTCATCAGTAAATAAAGACAACAAATGTATGCAGACTTTCTTACCCTTCACCCGCTGGGATGATAAAACTTAGTCATAAAGTGATGCTTTAGGCAAGATCAATGCAAAAACCGTTTTTGAAGTTGAACCGACACCTCACAACAATTTCATTATTTTAGATAATGGAGACATGAAACTTATCGAACTTCACACTTATGAGTGTTGTGCATATATGCTACGACAAAGCACTGAACGGAACTGTGTGTAACTTAACACAATGAAAGCTCAGGGCATCGCACAGAGACAAAATTGAGCTGAATTCACGGTTGTAGCATCAAGTGCTACGGCCCTTGAGTACTCGCAGGCGTACATTACATCTACGCAAAGAGGCATATTGATTGAACCCTCAACTGTCCCACGTGCCGTGTATGGCGCACTCAATAAAAATGTTAAGTTATTTTATTTCTTGTCGAATGTGTGCCCTTGTGTGTGTTTTTCTTTAATTCACTGGCAAGAGGCAGTTTTGTCCTTTTTCAGATGCCGGAAACAACCTCATGCAAGTGCCAATCTAACAGCGGTTGATAGAAATAACGGTAACTCGAGTAAAAAATGTTCACATGCAGGAAGTTACTGCGCGAGAAAAAAGAGCAATTCTTACATCAAAATAGCTCAGCATTGGCGAAATGAAAGGATTAGCAAACGCTAAGTCGATATCATTTTCAATTTTATATCGCTTCGATACAAAGCCGGTTCATATGAACACCATCAAAACTAAGAAACGAAAGATCCCTTACAAAAACGGGGACGCATGCTGAATTTTAAAGCTTATACATCTTAAATGATATCTCTGCAAACCTGCAGTGGCAAAATACTAGAACAACTTTCCAGCCCAGTGTGAGTTTTAGTATACGAGCTACTCTGCGGGGAAAGAAAATTGGAGACCACCACAAAGGACAAGGAAAGATGAAGATGAAAATCAATAGACGTTTTATTCTAGACCACAAAAAAATTGGCTTAACTTATCATAGGGTGAGAATTGGTCCAGCCTGCTCCTCGAGCAGCTTCTGCATGCTGTCGACGTCCTTGCACCACAAGTTCAGTCGATCCATCATCGCAGCCAGCTACAAAGAAAGGATTATAAGTGAGTTGAACACGATGACCGCAATGGATTTTGTGTACTTAGGTTAACAAGAAAAGACTGGAAAAAGTTCAATTTGTACTTTGATTCTAAACCCATTAGAATTTAACAGGCGAGGCGTTTATAAGCTTGTTGAGGTCATTAAAAGCAATGGGGAGTATGTTAATGATTAAGTATTTCTAAAACCACTGGCTTAATTTATTTTTACGGAAGATTTTACCGACCTGATATTTATAAAAAATAAAGTTTGTGACAAATGGGTGGTCAGCAGCATTATGAAAATTCCCTCGCATAGCGACCAACGTGTCAAGCCTCCCAAACCGCAAGAAAAATGTTTCGAAAGGAGGAAGGCACCATTAAATATGGAACTAAGAGAACGGGGAATCTATGCAAAAGGTGAGCTCCCATACCCTACACGTAGAGTAAGTTTGAAAAAAAATTTATGACATGTGATAAAAGTTGAAGAAAATAATAACTTCTGAAAAAAAAAAAATCAGTGAACTAAAAAAGACGGTCCTTAACGAAACAATATTTCAATTTTATTTTAGCTGAAAAAGCCTACTGAACGCTCTCACTAGGGATCTCACATTTTCTTCCCAGGAATGCTAATTTCCATACAAAAAGATACAGAAAGAGGAAAGATACGAAAAGTAGTACAATCGTTAAACACAGAAAAATTGCCTTTTTGTATTCTTTTTGCACATGAAAGTCTTCTACATTTGAACAAGCTTGCAATATACAATATCATTCACGTACTTACAAAGGGTTAAATCACGAATTTAGGTGCGTCTAGTTTACCAGATACGGTGTACAACTAGTTAATAAAAAATTACACTCTTCTTAGGATAGAATTAACTGCCACTGCCGACAGGTACCAGATAAGCAATATACATAAACATATCAGCTACAATATTTTGTTAGCATCTCTTCAGGATAAGATTTTTTTAGTTATAAAATGCGGATGGCCTACTTCCTCCCGTTGAATTCCAAACTCTAGCATTACTATCGACACTGCACCGCAATGCATGAAGTCATGAAGGCTTACCGAATGAGATGGACTTAATTTTTACCAAATATCAGCATCCGTACAACACTCTCGTGTATAACATCCTGTCCTGAAAACCCCAAGACGAAGTGTTTATGAATTGCATGTGAAGCAATGCAGAACTTCAACCAACCTGCTTCTTGTCGAGCACCCTGGGCTGAACCCACGTGATGTTGATCTTCTGCTCGACCTGATCTATGCTCCCGCGCACCAGGTCCAGGGACAGCGCGCGCATCACCATGACTTCGACCTGCAAGCCAGCGCGTGATTAATGCAATTACAATAATCCCTCGTATTTCATGGTCACACTAGCATTGTGCCACTGAACACACCAAGCACGAGTTTTATTCCAGTCACACAATGACTGGCACTGCCATCACCAAGTATGAATATTTACACGGAGATACATCGTGTCTTTGGCAAGGCCCACTCCAAGCACAAATATTCACATTGAATAACAACATATTTACATCAGGTAACATTAAGAACTTGGCAAGGCCCACCCCAAGCTGAATATTATTCAAATGTAAATACTTAGAACCAGGAAGAAACAAACAGTTTAATCCTGAGAAGAGATGTACTCGATTTGAACGAGATGAAAATGCTTGCCTTTAGATGAGCGTGAAGCACAGAGTTACAAAGAGAAATAAAAAACGGTGTTTTTAAGCATCAAACATATTAGCTCACAAAAAGATACAGTACGAACGTCGAACATAAAACTGCAACCACAGAAAAAAAGAATTTTCATTATGTTCAAAAAAGATCCATCTGATAAGAGCAAAACAAAAGTCTCATTCACATTTTGGAATAGAGGCTATCAACTAATGCCCAATTCAAGAAATAAAAATGCCCTTAAGAATAATAAAAAAAATGCCCTTTTCAGATAAAAAAAAATCAATGCAGGCTGATGTAAAAAACTAGCCCAGTAGCTGCAAATGAAAAGGTGGTGGCCACGCAACTGAGTTATATTTAATGTAAATACCACATAAAATTTGCCCCACCAGCTGGTTGCGATTTGAATATAGAGACACGGTGTTAAGCATCAGAAGCATGCCCCAGTAGGTTGAAAATAAATCGCTAAGAGCAACGCTCATAAGCATTGGAGAGCGCTAGCGTGCGTTATAATTGTCTCAGGAGCTGCATCCTTCCTGGGCCGCCTTTTCGCCCTTTAGACATCAAAAAATTTTCCACAAGAAAGACGAAATGGTTCATGGAGATAGAAAACCACACAACGAAAAAATTTTCCCCGAAGACTAAAAGGCTCTTTCAGATACAAACTATACAAATATTCCTTCAAAAATCTGTCCTACACGTTTAATCACTTAAATTGAATTTTTTTTTAAATTAATGTTGTATTAGATCTAAGAAAAAACGAGGCTGAACAATCAATCCAATATCAGCCCAATAGAGCTTGGGAGTATTGCACAAACAGCTTCTTCGGCCTTCACATAAACCTCGCTAATTTCATTCCTCCGTAAAGTTAAGTCCACTACCTGAATACATTGGGAGGCAATATTCTGAATCCCATATTGTGCACCTCCCATGGAGATGAAATCCAAAACCCCTCGTACTGCACCTCATATGGTCGGGAAATTTAACCCTTTATTTACCAATTGATATTTATCAAATTCATTATTAAGTGAACTGACTAGAAAAAAATTCAAAACGCCAACACATTCTTCCAAGTTAATTAACTAAAAAGAAGAACTACAAGTAATTCTTCCATGCAGCGAAATATGAAAACTTGACAAAATACCTGGTTGGGGGGCAGCCCTGTCTCTTTAGCCACTTCTTCAAACTTGAGTTGTCTGTCGAAAGCCTTGCGCTTGAACGTCATCTGCAATGTGTGGAAATCAGTTATGGAAAATCAAGCATACAGTAGAGCAGACATCACCGTATTCTATATGTAAGGCATGTCCTATCAACTGATGCCGAATTCAAGAAACGAAAAAATAATTCAAAAGTAAAATTTTATGATTAACATGAATGACCAGTACGTTCAAAACAAATAAAATGGGAAAAAATACATTTGCTTCTTGAGTTTTGAAACCAATGTGTTTTTTAGCAATCAAATTTCAAGTAAATTTGGCTCTCCTACTTCTTGTGTAATGTTGAGTACCTGAAATGAGTAGAGGCAACGGCTGATAATTATTCAACAATCCCCTAACTAATGTGGCGACTGAAAATACACATGCTCCCTAACATCACTCTACTATAGAATTTCAGCAAATATTTTTCACTTTTTAATGAAGAAGTACATTACCGTCACGTACTCCAGAAGGAAACAATACCCAACCGAAACAACGTTTCAAAAGAAAATTAGCCTTTCAGCGCAACGCGGACGCACCTCCATGAGGCAGAGGAGGCGGATTTTCTCCCGAAGTTCGATCTCCTTGGCGAGCAGGTCAGGCTGGGTGCTCCACAACGGCTTCATGCTCTCGAAAGTGTCGATGTCGCCAGCGTTGAAGGCGAGCAGCAGGCGCATCAGCCACTCCATGCTCGTGCCCTTGAGCGCCTCCAAGATCGGGTGGGCCAACAGCTCGCCGAAGTTGTAGATGCCTTCGCCCAACAGCGCAGCAAGACCTGCATGGTGCGATGGGAGCGTGAACACGCGCTTCCACAGTATAATGCACAGAGTGTAACGCAACAAGAGGGAGCAATTTACGTATAAATAAGTGCACATGCGCAAAAGGTAATGGCACTAACAAAGATGAAAGGAGACCAAAATGATGGAATTCAGGCAAGATATTTATAGTTAGAGCATTAATTCAGCATCAATACTGAAAGCCTTATTTCAGGAACTGAGATTAAAACCAGAGCAAGCCTTGCTATTGACGGGGGTCAGGCAGGCAACCCACCTAGTGACTGACGTAAATTCGCGAATATGTGTCACACCCCGTCATCTCACTGAGGTAAAAAGCCTTTTAGGCACGACCGGCAGAATCACACATTGAGGCCCACACCCCGTCATCTCACCGAGGTAAAAGGCCTGCTGGGTGCGCTCAGCGGGATCAGAAGGAGGGTCCGAGCAGCCGAGGTAGCGCAGAGACGCGCGGTAGTAGTCGGCGTGCGCACCGGTCTGGCAGTACAGCTCTGAGGCAAGCTGGTAAAACCTATGCACAGTACGCTGCTTATATCGGAGGTCTTCGTCCCATTGTCAAGTAGCCCAAATATCCACAGAGCTCAATGAAGGATATGTTAATTTACTGAAAATCTAAGAGCTCAAAACAAGTCGAAGGTGACACGTTCTTATAAAATATGTATGTTTACTACTATATCAGGTGTAATTTTTGATGAATAATTTTGTATATAATACATGTTCATTATATGCTATGTAATTAATTACTATTAATATCATCATTGATATTATTGTATGCAATATATCAAGTAAAATTATTTTATTAGTGTTATATTATTTAGCTCACGACTCCTTATTCACAACAAAGGTGATTTTCAAGAAAGCTATGGAAAAGAAGCATTTAGTATGGACTACAGAAATCGTGTTTTTTTTCCATAAAATATGTTCCCAACAAGATACCCAGCACATAGAAACAGCAAGTTAAGGAGGAAGAGGAAAAACGGTAAAGAAATCATGAAAACTGAAAGAAAAGTTGTCATGAATGATAGAAGTCCCGAAGGCCTATCTATGTAGAGCCGAGATGCCTCACACAATCTCTCCTGGGGGCGCCAGTCCCCACGGCATAGGGCAGACAAGCCTAACTAATCTTAACACATTCACTGCGAAGGGTTAAACTAAAGTTTAACATTCAACTCAACTTTAAAGTCAAAAGATGGTAAAAATTTTATCAATTTCAAACATTAACTCGATATTTCAAATTTGATTAATTTGAAAAGATTTAGAAAATTTTTTCAAACGACTCATCAATGGGTCGTTTCGTACATGGGAAAACTCAAGCACGACCCACCGGTGGGTCATATCGCACTCAATGTGTTCAACCAATTGCCTATCCTATGTCCCCTTAGGAATAACAAATAAATAACACGATACTGTAAATATACTCATAGGAAAAAAAAATCACAGCATTAGAATCATACGAGCCTCTATGCCTCATTAAAACAAGAAATTAGAACTGTTAAATTAACAATTGCAAAGAAATAATAAGGTATTATGACTACAACCATAATCAAACACGAGCCACTACACTAAATGCTAAGCTAAAACGCACAATTCATTACTGAAATAATGGTACAGCAGCAACAATACAGAAATACTGATGTCTCTCGTGAATACATCAAACAAAACCTTCCACTTTAGTAACTCTAAGCTCTTTTGCAAGATAAAAGACACAATCACACGCTGATACAGTGGCAGCTACACAGGAACTGTACCAACTAAGACAGCATGTACCATTTGTTGTCGAGCTGAACACTCACTTGCCGTGCGTGGCAGTGACGCCGTCGATTTCATCAAGCATCTTCTCTGTCTCGTCCAGCAGCTTCTTTGTGCCTTCCTTGTCCTCCAGCTGCTTCAGGGTCACCTGCAATGTGGTACAAACGCAACTACAAACTGCGATAATGAAAGCTAGTTTTCAATTACTTTTAAGGCTGTGGCATGGCTGGTCATGAAATGAACGGGGTGAAATACTAAGAAATGTGTTGCTAAAAGTGGCGTACTTCTAAATTGAAAACAAAAAAATTACTGCTTTAATGTGCGTGCGTGTAGTGGGAGATCCTATTCAGTATTACCTAGAGCAAAACATAGCTGCATTACTTTAAAGTAGGGTATATAGCTCATTAAACATATCTTCTACTTGCCTTGTTAATGTGTTTCAAAATCTATAGTGAAAGTGCTTCACGATTGAACAAAATACTCTATATTCCTCCAAGTTTTAACATAAATAACTAAGCACAAGAGTCCAAAACCACAACCTATTTTCTTTCAATGGCAGATTTAGGCAATAAAGCCTCCACAAAACTTGAGTGCAACATAGACAGACTGACATTACCACACGTGTTGAGTTATCCAGCTATCAAGAAGGTACTGAAATATCTAACATAAAATACTCGTAGGTAACCTAAGGGGCCAGAAACCTCATGTTCCCGTTCATTTTTAGTACCTTCATAAAATATTGCACAAAAATTAGTTGAAATTATGTATTTCCTTACACAGAAATTATTTTTCGAGTGGAAGAAGGTATGTTATATTTTGTATATCAGAAGCATATTTGAATGAATCCATAGAAACTGCCAGAAGTAGCATTATTTTGTACCTTTCGTGTTACGGAATCATATTTCAATACATCAATACAGACTGGCATACTCGGCATTGTTTTGTTGAAGTACATCATATCTTGGATATCTAAAAACCCTTTTCGAAGGAGTCTACTTATCTCAGCTTCTGCCACATCTAATTGGCATGAGCAAGTTAATTCCAGTTTTGTTTTGATTAAAAAAAAGCTCACCTGAGCAATGAGGACCTTGCAATACACATGGGACTCCTGGTGATCAACCACCTTAGGTCGTATTTTCTCAATAAAAGCAATGGCGTCCTTTGGATTAGAATACTGCTTCATGATTGCTGCCGCCAGCTCCACCAACGAGAATGGGTTGATCCTTTAGGAAGCAAATGAAAGAATTAATCAAGCACACATTACTAAAAATTCCCACAGCATCTCACACAGCCGAAAGTTTCAGAGATAAACAAAAAAATGTTCAAATGCAGTCATTCCCACTCATCTTTGCTGGAACAGTATACATGTTCAAAATTGTCTTGACCATTACTGGATTAGAAATACTCCAATATTCTGAAGTTCTACACCAAGGGTAGACCTTAACTTAAGAAATTAGCCATTTGTGGTATGGTCTACTTTTGGGTCAAGACACATACTGGTGTTGACATGGATAGCTGTTACTTAATTGCCTCTACTATGGAACCTGTGCATGATTGGTGTCTGACTACACATGACTAGTAGGAATGTGTCATTAAGCTAATTTTATTATATTCTATCCAGTTCTTAGTCAGTATTAATGTGCATTGTTATGCAAGCTTTTTGATTTCTATCATCTTAGTGTGCGTACATTAAATGCATGCATCATTTGATCACAAAGAAATATAAGAACTGTTTACAATTATTCCCCAATTAATCCATGACACCCATGTTGGGCACATAAACACTTTGCTTCATCAATGATGGAGAACAGGTACTTTTTGACATAATTACAAGCTATTTTATATTTTACTTGACACAGATGGTAGGAAAACTATTTAATAACTGTGATATTAGGCTTATTTTAATTTTAAAACGAGAAAAAATGTGGATTACAGTAAAATAAATCACTTTCTATGAATGCTCAATCAAATAGAATTTAATAGGAAAAACAGAAAAAACAAAGCATTCTAAAAAACGAAACTGAAAAAAATTTCATAAGAAACCACATCAAAAATGTGACTATATAATCATAAATGACGCATATCTTATTAATTTGAATATAGATCATAACTGCCTTAGAGTGACAAGATATATGTTACTATAATGCATATATGAAATATAGGTGTCTTTAACAAAATTGACACATAAAAGCAGCTTTGAAACCAATCATTTTTACATTTTGAGGAAAGTATAGGTCAAATTAATGATGTCAAGATCTAAGGATGCCATAAACAATTGCATTCAAGCTTAGGAACCTTGAGGAGGAAAAAATTAAGGTATATCAGAAACATAATTTTTCCTTACTTATTCTCCATTTCAGTGATGAGGTTCGTGTAGAGCGTGAGGAGCTCCGTTCCTCTCTGCATCTCGGGCACCTTCACCAGCTTCACCAGGCCTAGCGTGAGTTGGTGCCATAATCTGGAAGGGATTTAAAATTGTGCAGTCATGAAAGTGGCAATCATTCAGATGATGATTTGTTATGCTCATTTTGATTGTTCAACACCCAACACAGCAGTGTTTCACCTCATCCTTTTTCTAATTAATTTTTTTTGGTGATCCAAAAAAATACCATAAGTTAAATTTTATACAGTTAACCAAATTTTATTCTTCTTAAAATATTTTAATCTTAATCACTTAAATTTCATCACAGTGAGAGTGAGTAACAGAGCATCTAGTAGATCAGGTTATGAGGAGCAAATAAACAGTTGAAGTAAGATGGCAAAATCCACTAAAAAAAGGTAGATTTGCAAATGAGAAGAATGCTTCTAGTCTAAATGAATTAAATGTCTATAGGTTGAAATTTTTAAATTACTTTACATCCTTATACATGAAGTAAAACATTATTCACATGGTAGAATTCTAAAATCGAGCTAAAGGTATTATTAAAAAAGTTTCAGATTCTTGTGATATGTAATAATTTGAAGATTTCACACCTATGGTGATCACACAGATTACAAAATGTCTAACACTTGCTAAAATGTTAACTTAGTTTTAGGATTAGGAAAAAAATGACAATTAATATCTATTAATCATGGCTGATCAGATTTGGTCAAGCTAAAAAAGAAAGCAACTGATAGCTCAAAACACATATTGAAATGCCAACAGAACAAACTTTATAAGTTACAAAGGTAAATTTTTACACTACCAAAGATAGCAATTGCACATTCAGCAAGAAAAATTCAAGAAACCAACCAATATGTTCATTTGGTTAATGTGTAGCGTTTGGTAATAATCAAATTTTGAATTTTTGGTGCCGAAACATAGTTAATAAGATCAAAATAAACAAATCTTTTTCTATGCACATTCTGTTGCAGATGAGTATTTAACGAGTTATAGCAGTAAATTACCGACCCGAACTCTGGTCTTTGAAGGGGAAAGAAATTCATCGAGAGCGTTGTATGGCAACACTGCAATGGACTTTCCTTTAGATGCGCTCGAATGATTGAGCGCGCTTTTCCCGCGCTTGCAACAATGCAATTGCGATAATTACCATACAGCTATAACTCGTAAAATAGTCATTTGCAACGAAAAGTGCATACAAGAAAACTTGTTCATTTCGATCTTATTAACTATGTTTCGGCACCAAAAATTCGAAATTTGATTATTACCAAACGCTACACATTTACCTTTCATTTTATTTATTTAACCTATTGTTTTTGAATCTAACTTTGGATAATTAAAAGAAAATGTTTAAATTTTACAGTATTGTGCTTGTAATTTGAAGAGATAAATTTAGTACTTAAAGAGTGCATTTTACACATACCCAACCATTAAAATAATTGTAAATATTATTTTTAAGTTTTTAAATAAGAGCAAACCTTCTCATAATCTCAGCTCTTAAAAGATTTAATTTTAATAATTATATCAAACACCTCAACATAAATCAAAAGAAATGAAGTTAACCAACCTAGTGAAACATTATCTAATGCAACCTATGACTTCCCCCTATGACAAAAATTTATGCAAAACTGCATAAATACTCACAATACAAATTAACATAATCTAAAGAAACTCAATCAAATCCAACAACCCACCTCCCAGAAACATACTGGACGTGGAACACATTATCTGCAATGAGACACTATATAGTAGTGGGTCTACCTGGTCTTCCATTGAGTGTTAGCTGCATTTCAGTCTATAAATAGGCAGAAACTTTAGTTTTATTTTGATGCAGACTTAATCAAAAGCAATTTGAGAAATATGTTATCAATATTTAGCCTATTTTCAACTTAAATTTTGTCTAGGGCTCTGTTGGATATTGGCCCAAAGTGCCGTCTATCACAGCTTAATGTGTTTAGATGAGTCATTTACCTATAATAAAATTTTATACAACAGATCATGAATCACAGCAAACTTTTTTGATTAATCTGAACCCTAAATTTTACTACTCAAAAACTCAAATGAGTTCTCAAGACCCAAGGCTGTTAATGCACCAAAATGATTACTCTGCAACCTCATACTCAGTCAGTGAGAAATTTTGAATACAATAATATGAATATTCCACTTATAAATTCAAATTTGCTGTTAAAATAAATTGCAAAACAATAAAACGTGTAATATTAATGGTTTACACTTAGCTATTGAAGAAAAATTGCACCTACTGAATTTCTGAATACTATACCAACCCACTCACTTTTTGTTATAAAGTTCCTCAAGCTCAGCAAAAATTTTTGACAGTTCTTCAGAAGATGATTCCTTTTTCGAAGCCAGGTACGCTTCTACTTTTGCATTCCCACTCATGACGAATATATTTATCTAGCTCTGTAACAGCCGCGGTGACAGGTTTGTTTACTCGCAGTGCAAGTCGCTGCTGGACAGACCGTGAGCGCTTGGTATGTACAATCTGACATTGAACGGAAATCTAGATTTTTTTCCAAAATTAATCAGTGAAGTAGGAAAATCAGAGTTGAAATTCTCTATATTTTACTTGCCCGAAATACAAGAGGTGAAATTATTTTCGGTCATGTGTGTTATTTAATCTTGAAAATGGGGCTCAAACCGAGAAGAAATTAATTTCTTCAACAAGATTAAGAACTTCTTTAGCAAAATTATTTAGAGCTGCAGTATTCGAAACAGCTTTAACAATCATAAAGCAAAATTGGCTGGATTTCTAAATTAACTAAATATAAGTTAAAAATCTTTTAGATTGATGTGTGTTAAAGCAAGATCGGACTGCTGCTGTCGATGTTGTCGATACCAGCGCAACAAACCGACCTATATAACGCTTAGCTATCATATAACCCGCCAAACTATTTCTCATTTACTTCAAGTGGTCTGTTTGAATTATTCTTAAATTAAAACTCATCCTTTTATCTACGTGATAATAGAACATAAAAAATTTACGGGACCGGATGAAGTAAAGTTCTCTTTTCAGACCGTATCGAACTATATTTTGGATAATCCAAAATTTAATTTCTCCCCTATTGCACGCAAACACATATGATTACTTTCAAGATTCCAAATATCTATTGTTCCCGCATTGGAAACCACCAATCTTGGATAAAGAAATTGAAGGGAGTTAGACACAGTAATGAATGATAAGAGCTTCATTATTCCTCCTCCCTCCTACGGGCGGATAAAAGTTGTCTGCATACAGGTCCAATGTAGATTTTTATTTTTTTTTTACCAGGCAGTAATATGAAGCTTCTTTGTACAATATATGCGGAGGGATACCATGTACAAAGTGTGTTTAATCGAAAATTAAAGGCACACCGTACGATGGTAGCGACACCCAACGACATTTCTCCCGGTTAAAAGACGTTTTTGTTTCTAATATAAAGCCAGTAAATAATTTCCTGAGCTATAATATTAGAGCTTTCAGATTGTGCGTGCAATTAATGAAAATGATGTCTAGAGCCAAGTGACAGAATGGTTTGTTAATTGGGCGAGCGTCAGGTCAAAACAGCACGAATCACAATGAAAAAGGTAAATACCATTTACCAAGCGCATCCATCTGCCAAACGTTCAAGAAGAGCTTAATATTTCCAGTAGTTTTCAAAAGCATGTACTATAAGTCAAACTAAGCAATTACAGCGAGAAGAGGGGATTCCAATTGCAGCCTCCGATTTCCTTCCAAAGATTTGAAAAGCGTTGGATTTGAATACTTTGTGGGTCAGTTTGTCTGATTCATAGGGTGCTGACAAAAATTTGTACAACGCTACGCAACAAAAACACTTTAGCAATAGCTTTAGCTCCTTTCCTCAATTATCAAGAAAATGAGGAATAGAATTAGCAGTAATGATGTACCTTGAGAGGTTATTTTTCAATATTTCCACCCAAATTTGGCAATTTTCTTCAGATTTAATCGAATTTTTTTTTTTAAATTCATTCCTGATATACATTGATATTAATTTTGTTCTAAACTATATACGAATAAATAGGCGATCAAAATCATATTTTATCACTTTATTCGATGCATATGTTGTACAAAAAGTTCAAATTTAGCGTTAGACAATTCAGAATGTAAACTCTACTAAATCATTTGTAAGCCATTTATTTCAACAAACAATACACTAGTAAAATCTTTTATAAGATTTATTGCAATGAACATACCAAAATATAACTACTTATGGGCCCGGCCTATTACATTGACTTCTAAACACTGAATTATTTAATTTTTTATTATTATGAAAAGTATAGCAATGAAATTTCTTATAACTTATAGTAAGTACCATGATGGCATTTAGAATTTTCCCAAAATCGACTACAGTAATAAGTTTCATTCTAACACGATGGTTATTGCGCAAAAAGTCTTCAACAAACGTAACCAAGTTACCTCCTCGCTCATTACTGATAGCAGTTTGTAGTTCAGGAATTAAAATAATGGATTTTCTCATCGTATCACGAAAAGAGAAATAATGAAGAATGATCATTGAAAATTATGGTAGTTCTATCAATTCCCAAAAACGTGGTCCACAGCTAAGATACGATAGAACTTTCAAATCTTAGACGACGTGCAATCTGTCATGCGTAGATTTTTAGGGCTTGAAACCATAACTTGTCTCCTGAGCCCGCTTTGCAACGAGGATTTTAAATAGTTAAAATATTAGAAGGATGAGAAAGATTGATACCTCCATGGTCTCTGGATCGTAACTTGTGTTATACATCAAATTATTTGTTGCGTTCTGAATTCTGGGACAAAAAACGAGCAGGAGACAAGTTTCAAAATTTTGTTTTGAATAGATAGAAAATTTGATTCTTACTTTACTATATTCTTTTCGAGAACCAAACTGTATAACACAGCTTTTGAAACCGTAAAACCATGCTTATCTGCTCCCTTTGTCATGAGGTTAGCTTCTATCAACATGCAGAAAGAATCCCTTCTAGCATCCCTCCACAATGAACGGAAATAATCCGAGTTTCTTCAGAAAGAATTTTATCTTGTTTGTCAATTCCACAGCTTGGTCAATTTCCAGTTTTGATGATTGCTGGACTTGCGTAAGAATTTCCCCCTTCATGTCAGCGAATGTGAGAAACTAAAGCCGTTACATGTCATACAATTAATGCGTCAAATTTTAGGTTCCTTCTTTTAAATCGAAATAAGTTTTATCCTGGATACCTGTTATCTATCCATCAACAATTAATTTAGGTTTCCGATTTACCTTTAAACAATTAGGTTGCTCAGGATACTGTGCTCACAGAGTTAAGTATTGATGAGGAAAATTGAAGAAAAAGTGATTAAGTTTTGTCATTTAAGCGCTTCTACAGAAAACCCTAGTTCTTGGATCCTAACAAATGGGGGTTAGGTTTGAAATGAAACTTTGCCCAAGACGTGATAACCGTTTTCATATAAAATGCAAACATTCTAAATTATGAAATAAGCTGCAATGATTTCAATTAGGAACATAGATTCTAATAAATCCGTGTTCACTCATAACGAAAGGCTCCTGATTTTTGTGTGAACTTGGATGAATTTAAAATTCTTCATGTAAATTCAAATTATTTCAATATGATTAATCCTCAGTTTTCTTATTTTCCTTGAGGAAAATGCCGTTCTAACTCTAATGTATAATAGAATTCTAAGAGGAATTTTTACTTGTTTCATAATTTCGCCATCAGCTTTTACATAGATTATGCTTGGAGGTAAAAAATTCACCTAACTATAATCTGCCAACAGTTTCCATACCAGATCTAAAATGGAACAATTGAAATCCAGTTCAGAGCTTATCTTTTGTCAATCATGGAGTATCAATCAGTGGCCATTAAATCTCTTTTACGAGTACTTCATTCTGAGCCATCGAAGCTTAGTTTAACAACTGTGCATCTTTCGCTTAATTACAAATATTTTTGTGTTAAATCTTCACAGCAAAGCGACACTTCTTCTACCTCTTCCGGACTCAAAATTTTTCAAGTAGAACATTACGGATACGATTTGGAAGGAGAATCTCACCAACCACATGCTAAATGGGGGTTCATAAATGGCACCACTGTGTTTGGGAGGTTTCACTGAACACGTGCTGAGTTGAGGAGATACGCTACTTCACACTGGAAAGACTAGGTTGGCACTGCGACAGCATAATTGATGATTTTCACGGTCCCCGATACTTGTACAGCTTTTCATTTCGGACATGGGCTTATCCGCACAGCAGCAAAATATCGGACTACAAAATCCGGAGCCCACAGTTTCTTGCATGTTGTCCTTAGGTTAAATGAGTTGAGAGTTAAATATAGAATTTCACTATGCAAAAGCACGAAGAGAATATGAGAAATGCATGTTTTGAATGAACAAAGTTTGGGATGAAAAAGTGTGCATTCCACTTTTGACGTTTCTTCCATGAACCGCCCCTGAAATTACGTATAGTCACCCGGTAGAATGAACGGCAATAATAAATTATTAATCTACCAGAATACCGCTTTGTACTACGTTCATTTGTATTCAAATGCGAAGTATCCTACCCCGAAGAAAAAGATTAAATGACTGTAACAGAATCCTACCCCGTAGAAAATGATTAAATGACTGTAACAGAAGAAGTGAGGTTCAAACGTTGAAAATGTGTCAGGAAAAATAAAACACAGAGGGTATCATCCATTGTTTAATTATCTGAGCTTTATCCCTCCTATATATGCTTAATACATATCTTTGGTAATATCTACAGCAGTCTAGGTTGAATTCGAGTGATAGAACTCAAGCAACCTCTGACGGCAGGTGTAAAAAAGAACTATACATCATAAGGTCCTAGGCCGCCTTGCTCGCGAGCCGACCACATCACTAGACTATGTAGTGAGGAGACATGCACTCGTCTTCATTGCAGTTGGTCTCGTATGGAACTTCTCGTGTAGTTTTGTGGCCGTAAAATATGAAACTGGAAACAAGATCACGAACCGAAGTTCGGCTTCGAAGGTCGTAACCTAACCTTAATAGGACGTCAAATGAGAGCTGGTGTTCCGTTCTCTTGGAATAGTCTTGTACACTTTGTAAAGTTACGGTTTTCATATTGAACAAATGTGATGCCAGTCTTCTGTCCGACGCATGCTAATAAAAGTGGCTTAAATTTATACACCTAATTCTCAAAGCAGATTGTCACTAGGCATTACATCGGCCACTTCCGTATCAAGCTGCGTTTTCTATGTGGGTGGATGCAGGTGTGTCGGAACTTAACGAAGTCACATTCATTGACGCTTAAATCTTTTTCGGAATTGTTCAAATCTTCTTTTTGTCCTTGAATACATCAAACATATTAGCACATATACGAGCAATAGAAGAGAAAATTTATTTGAAGAAGAGGGAGAATTCAAACCTAAATCTGAAAAAATTCAATGCATGATCATCCCCAGGAATTTAGTCTCGTTGTCGTTCGTAGTTGTTTTAATTTTTAAAATTAGAGGAATAAAATTCACAGCAGCACAGAGCTAAAATATCATTACAATGATTCAAGTCATGGATATTAACAGTCATTGACTGGCATTACTCCCAAAATTAATTGTTGAGTACTTAGCCTGAAGTAGTGTTACGTTTCACCAACTCGTTTCAATTTCTTCCTTGGTATAAACTCTTCTTTCATATTAAACCTTTCTCATCAAGTTTGCCCGTCGTCAAACGGTCACGGTAAAGTCGTGAGGTTTAGATGGCAGAATTTGTGTTATATATAAATATAATTTAAATTTTGTAGGAAATGATATAAACTATCTTGGTTTCATATAGACATTAATTCATATATATATACAGCTTTTCCAAAAACTTTGTATCATCAATGTAGTCTGAGAGTAACAATAGTCAAAATACAAATTACATCGACAGGACGACCAGAGATTTCTCTTGCATACGACACATACCTTGAAATATTATTTTTAATCACACCACGCATGGTGACGACGCTCGTTCTTTTCACGCTTGAAACGCGTTTTCTTTTTCTCGATAGCATTTCCTGGACCAGCAACGGCAGCAAACTGTGCGCTATATTAAAAGTAGCACCTGACAAGTTAGGATAGGTACAGCAACGCGTGAGCGACAACATATTCATGTAAAAATACTCTCAATATCAATTGCGACCACACAAGTACCGTTGACACCTTGGTGCTGTTCTTCACAGTCACACTCCTGGGTTACAATAAGTAAAATAATTCATTGAAACGTCCACAAGAATGATAAATAAAACTGTTAGCGTACACAATACTCATCAATACTAAAAAGGGAATGACGTAGTTCAAAGAATGATAATTTAGAACTGTAAAAATCCGTGTCAGATCTCTTCAGAACAATGGGCAATTCATGTTACAACGACTGAAATGAAAGTTTCTCCCTATCCCACCCAAGCTCAAAGTAAACAATTACCGAACAATAAGCTACAAACATCCTCAAGTTCTACTTCATTACTTCACAGTCAACCATGTCGAAGATACCAGACAACAGACATGCACTACGGCGCAAGTTTTTGTCTTGCTCCGTAGCTACCAGCTCCTGCTTGTAAACGCTTTCTTCTTACTCAATGCAGTCAAAAACGTTACCCCTTTTGCAATCTTTTCAATTTAATTTGGCATCTCTCTCTTTCTTGGCTCTCTTCTATCACACATATTATTCGAAAGTTTCAGGCAGCTTAGATTGGTGAATCACATTCCCTGAAATTATTGCCCCGAATGTTACTCCGTTTTTTTTTCAGAAAGAGGTGAATTTAAAAAATGTAGGATCACTCTCAACACTTTCAGTTTCAGTTTCATAAAACGGTTATGTGACATTGAGCAGAATTAGCTGAGGCTTCCGAGAGAGCATTTGTCTCTCAATCAAAATAACTGCATTATATAATGTTAAAGTTGACTGGTGCCGCTCAAAACGTCAAGTGCGGAAGGTTCCTTGCACCACTAATTATTGCTTGTGACTGTTTTGTAATGCATTCATGTGTAATAGAAATCTTGAACATTTGTCACATTATCGATACCTTTTATGAAAGAGAAAAGGCAGGGGAAAGGGTAATACATGAAAAATAGAAAAATTTATCGTTAAACTCCGAAAATTATTTTTGTTCGGTTCTCAGGTTAAATGATTGTGATTTGAGTAGCCACAGAACTGGACTTTTATTGCTTAAAATTTTGCAACATTCAGCAGTAAGCGGTCTAATGTTAAAACTGATACACTCCTATTAGTTTCCAGGCAAGTTCTCATCAAGCCAGAATTCATTTATGTAGGCAAAGAGGTTTGGAAGAAAGACTAAAAGTGTTCGATCCAAAAACATAGGAATCAGGGCGAAAACAAAGGGTATTTGTTCATGTGCCTATACAAGCTGAGCAAAGAGAAAATTTTATGTAGTGAGTTCTTTAGAAGAATTTCATGTTTCAGTTTCACAATAGAAATGATGTGAATAAGCGTTAATAGGTGTTACGGGCGTTTTAAGCTTATGAGAAGAAATCCTGACGTCAAGTTCTTCGAAGCGAATGTTAGTTTTCTACTATCTCTACAGCTTTAATGAAGACTAGAACAGAAAACTGAAGACGTCAGATAGATAGTTAATAAAAGCAATAATTCGGATTGCATAGTAGATATGAGTGGTGAAACTGTCACAGGTTAAAGAGTAGCTATAAAGCTAGAGAACAAGACTGGGTATGAGAATCTTTCATTTTATACGTTCCTCTGCGCCGTGAGAGAACCCTTCGAGTTATAACCATGCACCTCACGTGAAAATGATTTACTGTTACGCAATTAATACTGTCAGGTTGCATCGAGAGCTGGTAGGCAACGAAGCAAATCTACTGCAAGCTAAAGTAGAGTAAGAATTTTGGGAATATAACTGCTTCCCAAATTTGAAACTCTACTACTCTCTTTGGTACAAAGCCATCTAAGGTAATTTGGGTATTTCTACATACAATAGCTAGTGCATGTTCTCTATGCAGTATATATGTACCACTATTTCACTAAAATATTTTACAGCCTTAGATTCTAGTGAAAGCTTACCGCCTGCCTGTATAATGCCACCAGAACTCTAAAATGCATCCTATGATGAACTCAACAAAAGAAGCTTGGCTCCAATACCAGTCACAGTGCAATTGCATATGATTTGATCCCACCATCTACTTGTGAAAATGGTTTTTCGTGCACAAAGACATGATGAAAAACAGCTCCAAAATCATATTGTACGCTTAGAACATAGCTAAAGATCCACGTCGTTGTCGCCGCTATTTCGAGCGACTCGGCGCAGTCCATTAAATGGCTCCTTCAATGTCAGAGATGCAAGTGGCAGCCATAGCAATTCGTCACAGCGCTGCCCTACTCCACGAATTAAAGGCTAACAACAGGTGATCTAAGTGAAAGATTTCCATCTTGTCGAGCTATCTCCCAGACTCAACAACAAGTCTGGATCCACAACACAGCGGCTTGTGTATTTTAATTTTTTGGTACTTGATTTCTTTTGCATATGATAGTGTCTTTAGAAACTTCTGAAATGGCAGAGAAGATGAGAATAACATTTGAGAAAGTTCCTATTTGTGTACAACCCGACTTTGTAACAAGAAAAAATTCAAATAGTTTGAAAGATTTCTACTTGAAGATTCTCACTGCACACTTTTTAGTCTCTTCCAATTATCAGAGCTTAGAATGCGAGAAACAGCTGATACCAAACTTCTTTTAAATCATTATTCTTAAGTGAGCAATGTAATTGAATACGACCCTTTTTCACGCGCAAAATTAGACACCTGTGCGATGCAGTAAAGATATTTCAAAGAGATTCTCCCTGATTTTTGAATCACAGTACCATGAGAAAAACATAAGCGTTGTCTACAGGTGTGAGACCACTTTCTGACTGCTCTCTGATTACGGACGAAATTTTAAACTTCAAGTTACAGATTGACAGAGTTGAATTATTTTCCAGCCAGGACAAGTTGTTTCAAGAAGTGATTTAAAGAACGAAGTAAAAGTTCTCTGCTGCGGACTCTGGGAACAATAGTTAACTAGAGAAGTTGGAAATCCATTTCTTCTACCACCTATGGAGAGCATTTTCATCATGGCCCTACACTATTTTTCTATGTTTTCACTACACACACGGGCAGATTACACTAAGCATTGGCTAGAAACAGGACAGTAGTAATAATGTTATTATATTCTCTTGAAATAAAGCTATAGTTTACTTAAAAATTGCCTCGGCATTTGGTACTACATAGAAGAGAGTATAGATGAGCGATGCATCCATTTCACTTATAACAGAAACGATGTTATTTTGAAAAGAGGCTTGCTTCAAACATAGCTTATTTCCTGATGTTCGCTCAAAAGAGCACCTCATGAGCGAGAGTTGACGCAGCTAGCACGGTTCGAGAACATAATAAGATTATTATAGCGAAATCCTGCGTCCTGAGCTAGCAGCACTACAAAGCACGGGAACACCTATACACAGCTAGGGTAGGCTGGACATTGACGGCACAAGGTTACTTATCGATCTAAAACGGCTCACTCATTATTTGGGTTCTTACATGACTATTCATCCAACAATTAAACAAATAGAACTGAATCGAGCTCAATTTTGCTGACGCTAGCTGAAGTGAAATGCCTGGCGAGCTTCACTTCAGTTATGCTATGACTGATGAAGCATGCAAGTTCCACTGGGTGCTCGGTTTATTCTTAGGAACCTTTGTACAATGCAAGCACAAACATATGAAGCCTGTGAACTCAAGAAAAATTCAGCATTTGCTAACTCAATTCACCAGTTATACGAAAATATAGAACCTTGCACACAAATATAACAATGCTATAACCATTTCTAGTGCATTACTTATCACCTTATACTAGGGCCTTCAACAGTTAATGAATATTGCACTATATATTCTTATTTACAGACTGATGATTCCGATAACAATGCTGCTGCTCCACAGAACGAGAGTTAAGGAGCGAGAGGGAGATAGAGTAAGAAATAGAGAGAAGGAGAAAAAAAACAGGAAGGTATGGTAAGAATATAAATGATGCGAGACATATCCATCTTGAATGTTAACTCATTTAATTAACTCATTCTAAACAGAGAACTCTGACAAATAATCATCTCTTTGGGTTAATCTTTGTAAAAATTATTTCACAGAGCAGCTGGTGCTTGTTATTCAGAAATCTGCATGAACTTTGGCCACCGAAACAAGACAACAGCGCCGAAATTAAATCGAATCAAAGAGCTGCAAAGTTGAAGTGTTTCAGTTGAGTCTCACCAGGTGAGAAGAGAGGGGCAGCAGCAACATTGTTTCTTTTACGAGTGTCAACGAAAAAAAGAGCCTCCACCGAAGCTCTCCTAAATATATAGTCCGACAGATCTTGATTAAATAGATATCCGTACTGAATTTTCGCAGGGAAAATTCGGCAAATTTCTCGAAAATAACATGGACTATCGCCTTTCATGATACGCGGTAAAAGACAGATTTCATGAATCGAAGGCAGTTTGTAAATAATTTTTTCTCATTCCGAATGGAATCTTCATCTCCAATAGGAGAGATGAACTTGGTTCGAGCGCCAGCGAGGAGGTGAAGGCGGACCGGGTGCGCGTGTGATCGGAGCATCTTTTTGGGTGTTGCAAGATGCTTGGGCCGTTCTTGGCTTCGCTTTACTGTACCTGCAATGGCAAATGTAAGTGTAAATTATAGTTCAAAGATCTAAATTGCTCATCAATTTACCATGATATAATATCTAGTTCCTAAGAAGCCTATACAATTAACAATACAAATACCATGCAAATAGGCCGGAATATAAAAAATATGCAATATCGTTTTCGTTCATAAGTTTGACCTAATATTTTTTTCAAGTAGACACATTCATGTGAAAGAATTTTAGATGAAAATTCAAGTCAATTTTCTAAATCGTCTCGGGTCACTATTATTTGAATTCAGGTTTTAACCAAAGTATTATAAGTTTCCAATGACTTTTTCAAAGAATTTTAAATTCAAGGAAAATTTCCAAGCCTGAACAAATTTCAATTGAGTCACCCATGATTTGATTAATAGAGTGAAAGGTAATAATTCAAAGTCACCGAATATGATCATTTCGAGTAACAAATTTGAACTGAAATAGTTTTATTGAGTCATGTAGGTTAGTAGTGTATGTCTGCTCATTTACTTAAAATAAAATTTTGCTAACTATCGTATATTTTAGGGAAATTTCCAGCCTTTCAGCGTGAAAAATTTTCGTACATGTTTTGAGTAATAAAAATTACCATTGCTTTTCAAAACTCTTTACGAGCTTTAAAATTCTACAAAATAATTGCATTTTGAGATCATGTACATTATGAACTTCATGCGTACACAGATAAACATAAATTGCCTTAATTTACGAATCTAAGGGAAAAGTTGTTTCGGTGCGAACCTTAGAGTGAGTGACACACATTCAAGTTCTCAACGTCACGCTGCCCTGTCAACCTATGCAACCCCTAACCCTCTTGTTTTGCAGAATATGACCTTTGGTCACAAATA
This sequence comes from Platorchestia sp. MABIK, assembly GCA_014220935.1. Classification (NCBI taxonomy): domain Eukaryota; kingdom Metazoa; phylum Arthropoda; class Malacostraca; order Amphipoda; family Talitridae; genus Platorchestia; species Platorchestia sp. MABIK. The sequence goes on along the minus strand of JACJUY010001347.1, from coordinate 86,660 downwards.
CGAATGTGAACAAAAAGCCCGGAAAAAGTAGAGTGTGAAATGTTTTGTCACGGAAAATACTTTCAAGATGGATAATACTAGAACTGTTTAAATTGCTGCTAGAGACATAAATATCAGTCTCGAAAACACTAGACAAGGTGCTTATAACGGTGTTCTGGAGCGTAAATACATATGCCAAGAAGAAAGTATGATCTGCTCTGAAAATCAGAAACATAAAAGAAAAACATGTTTTCTGTTGCCAATGTTGGAGTTTTTTTGTACTGATACCTATGTAAGTAATTTGAATTTCTAGTGACTATATATTCGAAAACGTGATAAACAACCTTAATTCGCTAAAGTTATTGATATTTCGCACTGAATTAATATTCAAATCTGCGTAGAGCGGAGGAAAGGCATGCAGTATAATGAAATTGAAATACTCTTGAATCCACCGTATTCACTGAAACAAATAGGTGGTATGTGAATCATTGCATTCATGATAAATGTAAAAACGCAACTAAATCCTTGAATATTCATGCCAGAGTAGAAAATAGCATGCGAATAGACACATAAATATTTAAATCTCAGTAAACAGAGGAAAAACTCGTATTCCAGAAAATGCAATCTGGAAACGCGAGAAATGACCGATTGGCTTCCCAGATGAAGCCACGATCGTTATTAAGTTAGGAAAAAAGCATGCATCACGCGCAAATTTTGAGTTTTTCTCACTCAAGGAAAATGAGTTAACCTTTTTATCTGGAAGAGAGGTACGGTTAGATGATAAGGTATGGGCTTCAACACGGCGATGATCTACACCTCTCTCTTTTTCTTTTTTTACAACGAACAACATTGCCAAGTATTTCTGGATATACAGAAACCATTTATATCATTTCCTTAATGATAGGCATCGCTCGGTGGCAAGATTATTCAAATTAGGAAACCGTTCCATTCTGCTTCTACCGCTCTGAAATGACGACGGGACTACGTTTCAAGTAGGACTATTCAGAGAAAGCTGTCAAAGGTGATGTTGGAGGCATGAGCTAGGATACGGCGAGATATGAAAGCACAAAGTATTTTTATTCTACTACATTAGTCTAAATGATGCAGAATTCTCCAACTTACCAATGTGCCTGGAGCGTTGCCGATGATGTACGGAGTCGACAGCTGCGAACAATTACGCACAATTTGTATAAGCAATGGCAACCCGAAATAATTGAACTATGGCTAAAACCACAGTCTAGCTTGGCTAGCAAAAATCTCCTTCCAAGGGAGCAAAAATAAAAAATCGCTTCACATCTCAAAAATTCATTCCATATTACCATGATCCGTAAGAAATAATGGGTATCGGGCAATACGCAATCAATATCATTTCATTAAGTGGTAGCGATTTGAATATTTTTTCTTTTTAAGATAGTAGAAATTAATTCAAAAGATGACACTCGAAATAACAATAACCCAGAATAAAGAATAGTTATCGAGAGGGTCAGCATAAATCACTCGCTGACACGAATGTAACAATGTCTTTTATTCTAAACTCGACTTAAGGCCGTCGACTTGAGCTCTGTACGATCCGAGCATACTCAGTCTCCTCAAGCTGAGCAAAGCAAATAACTTTCAACTTTTCTACGAGTATAGCGGCATCTTTCTCTGAAGCTTCGTTTATGATGAATATTTACACGCATGTTTTTGCCAATTTAAAAACCATGTTTAGCATGTTATTGTCAATTTAAAAACCATGTTTAGCATGTTATTGTCAATTTAGAAAACCATGTTTAGCCTGTTATTGTCAATTTAAAAACCATGTTTAGCATGTTATTGTCAATTTAAAAACCATGTTTAGCCTGTTATTGTCAATTTAAAAACCATGTTTAGCATGTTATTGTCAATTTAAAAACCATGTTTAGCATGTTATTGTCAATTTAAAAACCATGTTTAGCATGTTATTGTCAATTTAAAAACCATGTTTAGCATGTTATTGTCAATTTAAAAACCATGTTGAGAGTATCACTTAAAGGCTATCATTAGCATTGCATTGGCTGGCCAAATATTCTCGGAGGAACAAATTAAAATCCCTTTTGGATCGTAGTCAATACCACGCAATCATTAATTTAAAAATGTCGTTAACTACGCTATATCAATTAACAAATTACAAGATAGTGAATTATGAATTTGTTTCCTATACTACGAGCCAAAACGCTTGAGAGACACGACATTGGTCGTCCATTACAAATGTTCAATTGTTTTCCTTAATTTTAGATAGGCGCTTATGAGAGACCAACGAGGATAAGGTGAAATAGGGTAATTTCTTGACGACTTGCTGACGCCGTGAATGAAGGTTTCACAATTCGTAAAAGGTGTGAAATTATTTCTCATATGAAGACCAAGATTGACTTCATACTTGTGCATAAATTTGCTCATCTAAAATGAATGTCAATCTCATCAAACTAAGCGTAAACTCTACAAACCATGAATATCTCTACGTATTAATATCACGAAAGGCACGTATTCATGACGTTCGTTTGTATCTACTGAACGGTTGCTGAAATTCAATGTCTAGTCAAAATTGCACGCATAAACAATTTTGAAAGATTCCGGGGAATATAAATATTTCGAGGGTCATCATCTTATAAGCATTGTTATTAAATTGCAGACAGATAAACGGAAAACAGAATTCATCGATGTAAAACATGCCTACAACACTGAGCTGAGTAACAACATGCAGTAATGTGCAGTGGCTTCCCACGTATCAAATTTTGGCAGGGTAATCTCAGACTTTGCAAATTAACATCCAATGCAGGTATCGGATTTGTTTAAGAATTGATAAGCAGAATGAGCGATGGAAACGAATTTCAAGACTGAATCGACTATCCTAAAAAGTACAACAGCATACAAGCTAGTACAGTTCATTAACTTCAGGATCGTTACAAAATTTGCAGTAATTTGACTTGAGCAACAGTCCATAGACTCTCCTGCGGCATTGCTGAACATTGCACCGCTGAAGAAGCGGATTGCTTCATTCCCGCTGCGTTACTTCTCTTTAATTAAGTGTTATTTTTAAGATCAGTTGAGAAAATGTAAAGAATTCGTGTCAAAAAGACTAAGATTAAAATGGTCAAAGATGCTAATCCACAAACAGTAACTCGTTAAATTAGAGAAGCATGCAGTAAAGTTTCAAAGACACGGGAAGTAGGAGCTAGAGGGTATCTATACAGCTCCATCCTCCCTAAAAAAGTTAAAGACAGGAGTGTGTGACAAGTAGCATAAAGTTAAGGGCAAAGAGTAAAAAAACATAAAATGTAGGCTTCATGCAGACTATGCACCTGGAACTGTTGCACCGGGTACGCGCCCACCATCGACGGTGGCTGCTGCAGTTGCGCCATCTGACCAGCGGCGGCGGCGGCGGCCGCTGCAGTTGGTATTTGAGGCTGAGGAACGCCTTGCCAGGCTGCTGCGGTTGGCACGCCTGCCATACCCGCCATGCTGCATCACAATGGAACAGTTAATTAAGTGTTCTTGTGAGAGTAGTTAGACATAATCACAAAAGAAAGCTTGGTGCCCTTACAATGCCTCGAGTACCGAGGTGTGTGCAAGTATCCCGCTAAGATGAAGGTTTCACATTTACTCATGTTTTGCTCTTCAATCTTGAATTACGACATGCACGCACACGGGAAAGGTGAGAGAAAAAAATGTACACAAACGCTTGCCAAATTTATCATCATTATGCAAGTCAATGTTATTTTCACCAGTGCAAGATAGAGGAGTCAAAAATAAATTTCCCGACTTCCTTAGCACGAGGTCCTGTTTTGAGCACCTGTAGCACTTGAAGCTGTAAGAGAGATAGTGTTAGACATAAAATGAGAAATATTATGATGTTTGGAACTTCGTAGGCGTCAAGTGCTCTATCCAAACTGTATGATTTCCTCACATTTCATCAAATTTCTTCAGATTTTGATGATTCAAATGCAGATAGCGAAAAAATTGGACCGAGATCGATAGGGTGGAATTAGAATCTTCCCGAAACGCACAATGAATGAATTTTCCCGCAGTGAACGCAACATTCAACTGAATGAAAAATTTTAAAAATTCAGTGGACAAAAGTGAAGAAAAACACGTGATGCCTTCGATTTATCATGTCTTTTCGCGGGTCCGTGTTTTCAGTAACTGATCAGGTAAAGCTGCCGAATCTCTCTTCTTATTTAAGAGAAATATATTTTTTAATGAACTTGAGCATCGTAGAATTTTCTTCGTTGAACAAAGTGACTTAAGGCATGATGAAAAACGGTTAAGGAACTATGTGTGCAAGGAGACGAACTTGCAGTTGTGGTTCACCAAATTTAATGGTTGGCTTAGTGATACTTAGGACGTGAGGTTACTGTGAAACACACTGAAACGTAAAGATTATTTAAGTTAAGTTAGGGCTTCTCGAGTAAGCGTAAAGAAAGCACGTGCTTCTTTACAAATGCGTGAAAATATATCAAGAGCAACAGCTCATGTATGAAAGGTCACTGAAAATAGTAAAACTTACTGATGTATTTCAAGAAAAGTTCAAGCGAATTAATTTCCGCTATGACTACAACAGTGCCAAAAAATATTCAAGAAGGAGGATTATTTGAGCATCTGAGTACGAAACACAACTGATATCAAAATCGTTCTCCCCTAGTGGAGCATACACTTACTTAACTAAAGAAGTTACTGTTCCAGAGACCAGCGAAGTTACCCATGCGCAGACTGAATGTGTACGCAATTTTTTCCATTTTTTAGTGATTGGGTTCCTTGACAGCATTTCAGGGACATGACAAATCCCGAAATTGAAGCGCGGCATTACTTTGACTTCCCTGTGATGTACGTTCGTCCCTCCCGAGTGATTGTTGAAGAATCAGCCCTCAACATTGGTGAAATACCCGCAATGTGATGGTTATGCCCGTCCAGGTCATAAATTATTTTTCTGGTTCCAAATACCACAGTTGAGGCTCCGTAACCTTCAAAAAATTTGGTGATGCGAATGCGGGTGAACAACTGGAGATTTCTCATTTTAGCCGGCGCCTTTCAAGATATCATTATGTATCCCAAAGAAGCATGCTAATACAATGCATCCTGTAAATGTACCCTGGTGAGTTCTGTTGAACTGACTTTTACAACATTTCTTATTAAGTTTTGATAGAGTTCACGCTACATATTCAAAAAATCTAAAAACACCGGTGATGCACGTAGTAACTTGCGTGAAATATGAGGAATGCATTGCAATCCACGCCTACATTTCTAATAGTACTATACAGAGGTGAATGAATGTTTTTCCAATAAATTAGCGCGTTGCCACCGCGATGTTACTGATGTGAAGAAATCCCTGAGCATTAAAAACCGGTGTTCATTCGGATCGCATTATTTTTTTCTAATTGACGACAAAACGAAATCTGAATGCATTATTATTATAATTATTATATAGGACGTTTCACCACTGAAGACGCTACAAAGGCGTTTCATCGGTGTATTTGATTTCCCTAGTTCGTCATTTCTACATATAGGGCAAATATTTCTGCTGTCGCCGTGTGGCGGCATAGTTGCAATTTTGAGGCATATAACATTTTGTTTAGTGATGGCATGGTGTGCCGTTCAGCTCACTCGAACCAGGCAGAAAACCACAAAGCCTAATCGGAATCAAACGGTCATATCCGTTACCTCCTTCACAATACTTAATATTAGTGAAAGTTTGCTACTCATTCAGTAGTCTTTCCCTCATTCATTTCTTAGGAATGTACGCAGCAGATGACAAAGGAATCCACTATCCATATAATAACACACAGCTGCTTGGTTGGTCCGTCTCTCTATCACGCTCATAAGGATTTATATAGGCAGAATATTAAAGTTGATGCATGCTAGAAAGAGACAGCTAATTCATCACACATTGGAATCAAGTTCTATTTGCGTAAAAAATTATTTATGGAAAATATCGAATCCCGTCATTTTTGACGGGCCGTGTACACTATTACTGTATAGAAGCTATAAATAAGTGAAATGCCTTTCACAACCAGCCTCTTTAAATCTTCTGAAAGCTTATATTAGAATGATATTTTTGGTTCTTTCTGTCGCCAGTTTTATTTATTGTAACTATATTACTGTTGAGCTTGCTTTGTGATGTTGAGTCTGGACTTGCTTTGACATCATGTAATCTTTTTCTTTCATCACTTGGACCGTTAAGAAGCATGATAGCTAAGAAAAATAAACGAATGTATACTATTTTATTATACGTATCATCAGAAAACAGAACCATGTTGTTTTGTTTCATGAAGAGTATCGAGTTCTAAATTGGCACAGAGAAACGTACGATTGTGTTCACGTTCGCCCAGCTCGCTCTAATGACACAAGTTTTGCGCGCGCTCTGATCAAAGGCGCGCTCAAAAGTTTGAGAGCTCTAACATGCATTTATAAATTAATAATGCAACGGGAAAAGTAGAGCACGATTCTGTCATAACTTTTAAAATATTCCACTAATGAACAACATAATATAATGTTAATGACAGGAATAACATATTTCCGTTCAAGTTTTTGAAGTCTCCCTTTCCTCAATTTCAAGAACATGCTTTTATAGAAATAATGTCTTGAAGTGTTAGGGTTCTGGTTTAGTTTTCAAAATATACCTATAAATAACAACATGCTTCATGAAGACACAAACAGTTTTACCTTGTTAAGAGTGAGAAAAAGATTTCTCGTACAAAGAACATGCTCTAATGTGATGAAAACGAAGCACAAGTTTCCAAAGCAGCTTCCAATGACACTTCTGCTACATAGATCATGCTGAAATGTTAATGATACAGTTTTTCAGACCTTCAGACTTGTCACTGTTATTTTTGTTATGAATTCTCGACAGTATCAGCATCAATTTTGCAGTGGAATTGAAGGAAAACGGTCAGACGGCCATATTATCATGGTTTGTTTTCCCTGAAGAAGAACGAGGAGTTCCTGCACAGTTGCAGTGATTCTTACTTTTCTCTTAAATTTCCCATGAATAAAATCGAAGCAAAAAATTCAATGTCAGTTCTTTAAATTAATTTCAAGTTTCGGTGAGGAGTAATTGTTTAAAAACAGTGCCTTGTGCAAGCCCCGATCTCTTAAACTCTGTGCGATTCTTGAAGAACTCCGCTCATATCAGTGCTTCGAACACCTATTCATGAGACCAAGAAACCGCAACTGCGGAGGACATTTCGAACGTTCATAACTCGATGACCAAAATGTAGATAAAAACAATGAGCCTTAAAACGATTTTTAAAACAACGATTTCCAAGACAAACAAACACAACAGGCCGCGTTGAAATTTGTCAGAACGTAACCAATCAGTAGAAACGTCGTACACATCCCGCAGATAAATCCATAGTTAAATCTCATGCACGATACAAAAAGTTATGCACTCATTAACAACTCAAAAACGCTTGTGCATTAATTAACGGTAGGTAGTTATTGGTACGGCTGGATACGAGATTCCAACAAACGTAGATAAGAGAAATCGTCCTACCCCTGCTGGTATCCGTACTGGCCGTACGTGAAGCCCTGCATCCCAAGGAACTGTTGGCCTTGTACTTGCGCGGCTGTTGGATATCCCTGAGGATACCAATATCCCATTTGGCCAGCCGGATAGTTGTAGGGATATTGTGAGCCAGGAAGAGGCTGCAAAGACAAGCATTCGGACACATCTGTCAGCGTCTGAAATGCACAGAAGAGAAAGAGCCTGACACCTTAGGATTTTAACGGCTGCCGTATCAGCCGTGCCCGCCTGCACATGCAGTTTAAGATAACAATGTTTGTTTGCCTAGCGCCACTCTGCAACTGGGATGGGTGAAAACGATTAACGTGGGCAGAAAGGGAAACATGTAATAAAAGTTCATTCATGTCATGGGCATGAAAAAACCCCGTTCGTTGTCAGTTTTATACCTCAAACAGAACTAAAGAACAATATTTCAAAAATATCTTGTTTGTAAAGTCATCAATCCTAAACAGTACAGGAGACAAATTGCACAGTAGTTTAAACTGACGAGTTTTTCAAGTTTGAAGTATTAGGATTCTATTCATATTTTGCCAGATTCTGAGGTACATTTACACATATCTAAAACAACATACACACCAAACAAAGAATCTGCTGTTTGATCCAACCATAAAGAAAGTTCAACATTTTTGAAAATTATGAAAACGATGTCTTCACAATCGAGTTGCCTTAATAAAACCTTGGACTATATTAGCTCTCTAACTGCATCAGGCCCATTATTCCTCGTGAATCAGTACAATTACTGTAAGAGAGCTATCACTTCTAATGGAAACGAGAATTTGAAGTCACTATCATGCACCATGTTCGGTATTATACCCGAAACGTACGGCCGACTTGATGCAGGAGAAGCCTTATTTTTTGATTGTTACAGATGGAATCGAACGATATCGAAATTGAACTCTTCAGTCCCTTTCATCATCCTCCACCTAAATGTGAACGATTGCTCCATAATGGCAATCCGTTCGGAAAATAGCAATCAGTATTCCATTTCACTGTAATTTTAAAAGCCGAGCTCGCTTCCCAGCGATTGAGATAGTGGCTATGGATGCTATAGTAGCTAGACTATCTAATTCTAAAATAATATGTCGCGCACGAGAGCGTCGCTTCCAATCATAATTCATGGACGGGGGCGGCGGAAACTACAGGGCGCCATTGCAAAATGGCCACTCAATAGAATAATCTCCATAAGCCATACTTTAAGGTTAGCAGTGCACTGAGTACCCAACGTGCGGCATTACTGGGTGTGCCCGGCAACATTTAGTTCTAATTTTCGAGTGCGGAACGCACGATACGCGCATCAATAATAGCATATCTGCCTCATTTGAACAAACTCATAAGCGTTAATTACTCATCGATTTATTTATTTAAGTTTGAACGAGCTTTCTTCAATATTTAAACGATAAAAATAATTCAGCATAAAGAAAAAGGATAAATTTACTCTGAAATTCCCGAGGTTAGCGGGAATTACCGTTTTGAAACTAGGGTTGAAATTAAAGCTGGGACACACATGGGAACATTATGTTAAAGTGTGTTTGCTTCTACTAAAATAATTAAAAAAATGATGAATCGTATAACTTTTCTACTCTAAACTTTCCTTCCCTCATTCAAAATCATTTCGATTTTTGGTTGAGAAGGAATAATTCATTGCGCAAATTTTAGACCCCTGACGTTGAATTTCAGTACAAATAACTGAATGATTTATGCAATGTTTTTCTTATAAATTGTGACTTGAATAACAGCATGGAATGAGAAACCCTTTGTCTGAGATTTTGAGCATTGAGACAACTTTTCGCCACTGGTGTGAGCTTGGTCAAGATAATACAACTCGTTTGAAATTGTCGGGTTTCATTTAGAACATTCTATTTACACATGACCATTGTAAACTTGTTTTCTATTCACATCCATTGTAAGCTTGTTTCCTATTCACATCGATTGTAAAATTATTCTAAGATTGGATATTCATGTTCCACACAGGACAAAAAATTGTAGTAGAGTTTAGTATAGTAGATTAAAGTAGTGCACATGTGAGACTCACCATGACCTGTGTGGTGACGGGCGTGTTGTTCGGGTCCCCGGACTCTTTCCCCCATGAGCACTTTACGGGCTGGCCGTTGATCTCGTTGTTGTGAACAGACACGATTGCGTGAGTGGCGCTCTCTTTCGTCGAGAACCTGGGGGAGAGCCGTTCCGTAGTTAGGGCTCAAAGTTAGGTTCATTTTAGGTGGTGAGGTTTCAGAGTGGTGGTTCGGCTTCAATTTGGTAGTTGAATGTAGGGGTTTGTTAGTTAGGTTTTAATTCGCTAGGTTAAAGTTTGGTAGTTAGGCATGAGTTAGGGTTCAACCAGGTAGTTAGGTTTGGTAGTGTGGCTTTAGTTCAGTAGTTCGGTTTACATTTGATAATTAGGATTAAGTTAGATACTCAGGAGTGCATTTGATAGTTATGTTCAAGTTTAGGTTTTAAGTTGGAATTTAGTAGTGAGGCGTAAGTTTAGTAATTTGATAGATCGCAGTTTGGAACACATTAGTTGATTAGGCTCAAGTATGTACAACTGAATTCTACTTTCTCACGCGCTAGCTGCGTTCATGAGCAAGATAATATCAGACTTTATATTCATTGGCGCTTAAAATCATTCTTTACCTAAACAATTTTTCTCGTAATACAGAAATTTTACTTGCATTTAAATGTAATTACATGCTGCGCAGCCACAATGCAGTCAAATATTTGCCTTCCTCTGTAATATTTGCGTTGTTAAAAGAGTTGTCCGTCTTAGCGTCAGCAAAGCATTAGCTCGAAACAACTGTAGACGTTAACCAAAATCGATGCCTCATACCTAAATTTTCACTACGTTTCAACTTACACTCGTGTTATCACCTGAATCGAACATCAGAACTATGTTCATCCTTATGATTATAAATTTGACATAGACAGCTTCAAGAGACACAAATTTAGAAACCTCGTTTGTGTACAAATTTTACGCAATGATTGCAAGGAATAACTCTTACGGCAGCTGTTGAATTTAATCAACACTGTTCACTACACCGGTTTAAATTTATTTAGAATAATATGAAACTGCAGTCAAGAAACGGAAGGAGAAGCGCTGCAGGAAACGAAACTTGGCAGAAATTTAATGCTCACCGTACGAAAGCATATCCCTTATCCTTGAATACTCGAATTTCTTGGATGCTGCCGTATATGGAGAAGGTTTTCTGCATGAGCTCCTCGGAGAGCCCGTTGGTTATGCCGCCGCAGTACACCGTGCAGTTCGTAGGAGACGACTGGTTGTACACGTCATCGAAGGTCAGCGGTTTCTGGTTCGCTAGAAGAAACAATGCGTGCATTTCTTAGCAAAGGTTCATTTCATTGGAGGGAGAAAATAGAGCTGACTTTGACGGCAACATCAACGGAAATTGGGTTTGGTAAACTCGTCCCAACGAACACTGATTCGAACGTATGGATTGTTCAATACTAGTTGAAAGCTAGCAAAAGAGTTTAACATAAGTAAAAAAGAAGAAATTGAGGGTTCAATGAACAATCAAGTTACAGAGTGATAAAAAATCACAGAAAAATAAAAAATTTAGAAATTTAATTGAAACAAAGGTAATGCATTAGATTATACAACGGTACATGAACACCCAGTAGTTTTGATAATTTTTTTTTAAATCGTACAATTACTTTAATCGGATAAAATATGTTAATGGGTGTAAGAATTGTTCAAATTCCTAAAAGAGATAAATTTTATTAAGTACCCGTCCATCCTGGGTTATGAAACGACCAAAGTGTGATATTTATAGCAATTTAGGAAATGGTTGGGAAGTGAGTTCAGAAAGGAAATTAAAAATCCTTGTCTAGGCCATGAGTACCTTCTGGAGAGATGATTTTTTGGAACATTTGAAAGCAAGGATAAAAATACGTTGGTAATTCAAGATGCTTTTAGCGTATAAGGAATAACTTATCACCCACCTGCCGAACATAGCAAGTGTAAATATTCTTTGGAGTTTTTTGAATGTAAGGTAACTAGGAGAAAAAATATAGATGAACGATTTTAACTTTTTGTAGTATCAGACTTGGGCAGTGCTTGCAAAACACGAAACAAATTATAATTTGCAAGTTATCAGGGTAAAAAACATTGAAACAAATTCAAATAAAATCACACGGCCCAAGAGTGTGACAAAAACAAAATTTGCATCAACACGGAAATATTAAATTCAAACAGTGCTCAGTTCGCTTTAAAAATGCAATTAGACTTGTGCTGAAAAATCCAGCACTGAAATGTCAGCAGGGGGATCATACGTGTAAACGATGATACATGAGTACGAGAAAACCATTAGTTGAACTGAAAAATGAAACTAACTTGAGGTCTGGCATACATGTGGAGAGTCTCGATAAAATTAATAGGAAAATGCTCAGTCGATTTGGTTCGAAAACATTTTTCATCACACCGGAAAACTTGAAAGATTCGAGTAATGGGAAATGGTGTGAAGGAGTCGTTGGATTCAGGTGACTAAGTACGACACAGGGTTGGAAAGAAATAGTTATCATATTAAAAATATGGCATTTTCATGTGAGCAACAGCTAGTGTGATAAGCAAGCAAATGAAGGTTTTAGGAAAATTTTCAGATATGAGAAAGACTTGAATGTTTAAAGAAAAAAATGAAAAAATAACTTACATCCCTGAAACGTTACTACTTCCTCCGTAAATGTCTGTAACAATGAAAATGAACAAGATTGGTTTTCATGTATATTATATGTTGAACATGTGCTTGAAGGTACATCATAGTTTTGCGATCAGCACTTGATAATTGAAAGTAAATGAACAATTTGCGCATGATAATTAATGGAAAAGCATCGAGGAAACTTGCGAATAGTTAAAAAATGAAATTATGCCCTAAATGGTCGCAAGAAGTTCGTGTCGTTTAAAATTTGACAAATTTCACGCAAGATATGTACGTTAATGAATAATTTTGAGGTAGATGGCTAGCTATTGTCTAACATGAGTTGTTGATACAGTATTGAAAAGTTAAATAACTAAACTTACCAGCTTTTACGCAACCTTTTGGAATATTAAATTCGTCAAAAAATTTATGATGGCAAACGTCAAGGAAGCCCCATGATAAAGTTGAAGTTTTTCTGAGCATGATAGAACCTTCATTTCCGAAAGCGAGTTAACCTAAACACGCATGCTCTTGTACACTTAGTTCAAAGTATTCCTCCTCTAAGTGCTCTAACGATATTTCACGCTTGAATGTGAAATCTGAATTGCTAACTTAAGCCTGGCCTAAACCTATCGCCTATTCTATGCCACCCCGAGGGTCTTTTTTGTCTGATAAGACACGTGTCAGCTTATCTGGGATTTATAATATACTTTGCATTTGAAACCAGAACATCGTTTGATTGTCAGCATTTCTTGAGACGTACTGTATGTATGGTCAACATGTAACGGAAATCGCCAACGTACGGGACTATTTGGTAGCGAGAATATCCCCTTTACAGTTGGTCCGAGAATTTCGGGGCGCCGTAAAAGGAAGGGTTCGGCTTCATAAGAATGTTATAAGAGCGATCCCAGGGCGCGTAGCAGACGCCTATTTTAATAGGCACTAGAGACGAGGTCATCCGGCACATAAAGTTCCAGTCAGAGCTGGAACACGAGAGCGCGCCCTGCATTGTACAATTATTGTAGTGTCCAGCTAGGCTCGGTGAGAAGTCTTGGCCTCGCTGCAATATTCAAACGAACGTCCTGCCTAACTGCCTAACGAGCTTTCTGAAGAAATATTCAGCAAACACAGTGAAATTTTGAAGCCTTATAACAGGCGCTTGAAGACACGATGGAAATCGAGAAATGGTTTCAAGTGCAAGAGAAATGTTTGAGAAAAATGATAGTGTTCTTATTTTCGTTTTTTATTGCTCTAATGATAAACATTACATTATTATTTCGCTGTTAAAATCAGTTTCTTTTCAAAAATTAAATAAAACAGTACTTTTGAACAACCTACGTCTCTTGAAAATCTTTAGAATAAAAAAACTCTGTTAAACGAGCTGACTTCTCATAATCGTTCTCAAGCTTAAATCGGTTAAATAATTTTTGTAATTTGTTTTCACAATTGAAATCCATAGTCCTTTAATTTTATCAAAAGTATATATGATCTGACAGAAATTATCATTCGAATTTTGAATTATTAAGGGATTCATAGATGAAAAAAGCTCGACAACAACGGTAATGCATAATTTGTGTGACATCGATTCATGTGATTCATAAGCTGTCAGAGATTCCTGTTACTTGCCACTCTGCAGCCCAATTTCACAGGCGACAAACGTTAATGCTTTTCCCAGAAATATTTGTTCACTATTTAGAAAACAGACAAAATTGATTAGTCGGTCGGTAAATTTTGAATTCAACGAGGAAAAGTATTAAATTTCACAGGCCACAAACGTAAATGCTTTTCCCAGAAATATTTGTTCACCATTTAGAAAACAGACAAAATTAATCAGTCTGTCGGTAAATTTTGAGTTCAACGAGGAAAGGTGTTAAATATTGGCCTTCTTGTCTTGGTATTGGCAGGAATGTCGCTTTCAGAGGATCGTAAACATAAGCGGCAAACATGGGAGATGAGGCTCGGAGGTATGCCACATGCTTCAACTAATTGCTGATCACTTCATTCATTAATGCACATACTTAATTCAAAATGAGCGAATGACGGAACAAAAAATGAATAAACAAGCAAACAACTAAAAAACGAAATACAACAAAAAAGCAAACAAGTGTGATGGGGAAAAACAGTGATTAAATTAATCAGCTTCGGTGTCGGGACTCCGCATTCAATTTCTTCTCTTCGCATGAATGAATGTCCTTAATGGTCATTTCACCTCAAAGTTCTGAAGCGTATGAGTAAATTCCGTAGCAAATAACTACAACTTTTCATAATAAACGAATCCAAAACTGTTTCATGAACAGTAAAGAGATAATAAGCGAATAATTGTGAACTTACCTAGTTCAAATTGTGTTTTAACAAACTAATTTATAAAACAAATTCATTTAATGATATTTCTCGGAATTTAGGAATCGAAAATTTTTCCCCAAAAGGCGAGCGATGTTGACTTGAAATATGATGGAAATTGGTAGAGATTTGAACGATGCCCATGAATGGATTTTTTGTATTGGTGAAGATCATTTCACTCCACCACATGGAAAATGAACTTTTTGAGCGCGGGTCGCTTTGAGAATCTGTAAACTCCAACATTGTCTTCTTCTAACGGGGTAAAAGAATCTAACGTTAACAACTCTGAAGTAGGATTTCAATTAATTGTGAAAAAAAATGTGTAACACACGCCTCGAAAACGAATTGAATAATTTCCATCAAAATAACGTACTTCCTAGAGACCACAATTTCCGCACGCGACTATTCATGTCTTCAGGGGTCTGCACAGGGCAGGGTCGTATGTCTCATCAAGTAGACGCATGCATTACGACAGGCTGCCCCGGGAGTCGAACATTTTTAGCCCGAGAGTGTGTCGGTCGGTAGCTCATTGCTGGCGGGCGTCAAGCAGGAGAAGGATTTTGAAAAGGACAAAAAGCAGCAGCAAAGGAGATTAAGAGCTCTGTGGCGTCATGACTGGTTTTACGAGGGCTGCGTGGTACCATTAAAATGTTGTCCGCGCTGCGCTGTAACGTAATTTTGGTCGGCGATTAGGTCGAAAAGACGGCACAAACAAATGTCAAATAGGTTTAGCAAGAGCGATAGGAAGAGCAGCCCTGTATGGCTTACGGTTGTGCTCCAAAAGCGCCATGTTCAACTCCTCTACTGCGTGAGAGGGAGACAGGGAACTTTTATGGCCGTCTGAGAAGACAAGAGACAAGCAAGGCACGGACTTTGAAAACTGCACATTGTAAAAGTGCTTCCCGCTGCTGCAATAAAGATATTCGCTCCAACCAAACGCTTTATGGGTGCCATATTGGTGGAGACTGTTTATGTACAAACAAATCTTGCGTAGAATTTCTTCCACTGACTTTTAAAATCAGCCGCTTCTCTCCAGAGATGGGATTGTAGGTCTATTAGCAACGCACTTCTGAAGCGATACAGGCGAAAATGTTGTACAGTAAATGGGTGATTTTTTGTTTATTGATCGGTTGACAACATTACTAATAGGCAAACTTTTCAGTGAACGATGAAAAAGAGCACAACATGAAAATCATTTTCTTCCATGGAGATAATTGAAAATCTTAAATAGATTAAAATCGGAAAAACAGGATGATTTGCTATACGTAATTAAAGATTCAGAAGAGCCACTGTACATCCATCCCACAATAATCAGTGTCATTAAAATGCTCATCAGCGTAGTTGTCATTCGATACTCTTACCCTTTCCTACACACAGCTTAAATTGGCAAACGAAAAAGTTTCTATAAATTTTGCCTTCACATGAAGTACAACTATACTTTCTATTCGGAAAATTATCAGAAGATAAACAATTCTTGCACTATACATGTCACGTGGCTTTTATTCATATTAATTCGGTTTCATGATTTGGCTTAGGCCGTATTTGGAACGCAGTACAAGAAATTTGAATGCTCTCACTCTTTAAAATGTTTTTCCACAGGTTAAAAATGTTGTTCTTTCAAGTTTTATGACAATATGCACTGTACAAAGAAACATGCACTGTCACGAAAGCTTTTCATTCATTGGCCGCCAACAAAGTTTATTTTTCAATTATCGTAAAAAGACTGATTGATTTTAGCTTATAAAAACGTTAAAAAAATATTTCCTTTCCAGCTAAATAAGGAAGTTCATTATCGTTTCAGTACTTCATCGAAAAATTGATTGAAGTTATTGTAATTTGGTTTGCTTTTTCTTTCAATCACGAACTGCATGAAAGTTGCATTTTAAACGCATTAGCACACTCTGTAACCATTACACGTTGGAGACAATTCGCTCTCAGCTCGCTATTCCTTACTTAACGTCATTGAAAATCCTATGAAGGAGAATTAATGATTTCACAGAGCAGCTGAAGAGGATCGCCTCCAGCGAGACTGCCTCTGACAGCAGCTTCGATTTTCGTCACCAACAGGCCGAACTTCGATGCAAAAATGATCTTTTAAAAACTCCCATCCGATCGAGTCACCCCTGTACGATTCCTTTTGAGACGGAGCTTTTTAGTTCTGGTAAAGAGCTCGAATGTTTAATCGGTTCGAAAATTTATTTTTCTCAAGTCAGTGTAAACTTTGAGCCCCGTGTCTGATGAATCAAGTGCTGTATGATTGAAGCCGCTTCGTGTCGGCTTTGATTACGCAGAGTAGCCTATGATTTTTTGTGAGTAATTTTTAAGGACAATTTGGTTTTGGAAGCCAGTTTACGAAACAATCTCTCATTATTAATTTGGCAATGCACGCTAAAAATATTGTCATTGATTCATCAGTTTGGGACGATAGAAATAAGTGGCGTCAAATGACACACGAAGAGTGCAGCATAATTCCCAACTCGAATTCTTTCTCTCATATTGAAAATTATATAGTTCACTTCTACAGAGTGCTATTACACTCACTCTCAGCGAGGTAATAACAGTCTCGAATTCGGAAGCTTTAGGGATATTAAGGCAAGGCAAAACTGTTGAGGGTACTCTTGCTTTTTTCGGGACATTCTGTCGCGTGTATATAGGTATATATACCCTTTGTTAATTATTTGATAGCTCAATATTTCTACCAAATCATTATGCTTATTATTTCTGAGATCCATTTACATCGTTCCTTTTCCAAATCTTGAGTATTCAGTGCGAAATACAACTAAGAAAATGAAGTGCACAACTTTGAGCAAATCCAACACTTGCCGTATGTCGGAGACAATAGATTAGGATGAAGAATTATTTCATGTCGACGAAAAGGGCTCACAAGACGAGTGTAGATATCAATCAAGGGCTTCATTGATCAAAATTTCGAGTTATTAACTACTAAAAGTTCCCTAGCAATGTTTCTAGTTAGTAAAATGTATTCAAGTGGTAATGGGAAACAGGAAGACATCGTATTCCAAAGGAGAAAGCTAGCGTGAGAAATACGAGAATTAAAGTAACAAGAATTAAATTCGGCGGCTTTATTGCTACGGGGCCACATGACAGGAACGTAAAATAGGATCGGAATGCTTCAAAATTATCACAGCTTCTAGATAAACAAAATATCCAACTCTGAAGACAGCCAAACTTTTCAAATGAGTCAACGAGGAGTTCTTGTCTAGCAGCGCGAGAAATAAAACCTGTATACTACGCTAACATCGTACAGAATATCGAAGGCGCAAACAGTGTGAAAACAAACACTGAGGGTGCCTTGAAATACTTGAATAAGAGGATTCTGTACAACTTATACTTGGTGTTTACTATGTTACTGTGCATTCAGGAAAGAAAAAAAAAAAGAAAAAGAATATGAGATAGAAAAGATAAAAAGAAAGAGGTTTGAAGAAAAAAAGAAGAAGTATAAAAACTGAATGTGAAGAGAGGAAGAAATCTGAAGAAACACTGAAAAAAATTCAGGAGGTTTAAACAAAGAAATCGTGTTAAAAGAAGAAAAGAGAGATTGAAAAAAATGAGAGTAACATGAAATCAGATCAGAAAAAACTCAAATCACATCAACATTCATGATAAAAATGAAAATTATGCTATAAAAACTAAACTTACACTATAAAAACGAAAACTATAAAAATGAAAACTATACCATAAAAATGAAAACTATGAAAATGAAAACAATGAAAATTAAAAAAATACCATACAAATGAAAGGAATACCATAAAAATGAAATCTGTACCATAAAAATAAAAAGTATAAAAATGAAAACAATAACGATGAGCTTAGTTAGAGATGAGCTAAAGATAACTTCATTAGCGGCCGTCTCACGCTTCTACCGCCCGCAAAGATTAACACGTAAACTTTAGAAATGTTTGCTTTCTCATGTCATGCTTTTGTTTAAGATTGAAAAGGCAAGTTAATTACTATATATAGTTTAAACTGTAAATGGAAGGTTACATCCATCTCTGTGTGATGTCAGACTAAAGAAGAAGTATTATTGATGCTCAAAGGAAAATTAACTTCATAGGTAAGGATAATTTGGAAACCATCAATTTTAGCAACGATTTTCATAGTGAATAGTGATCAAATCCTGTGTAGGATGCCCCATAAATATAAAAGTATAAGCGGCTCGTCTTAGCCTAGTTAGGTCACGCCAAAGCTTCAAATATTCACAGTGAATGATGATCAAATCCTGTTCAGGATGCTCCATCAATATCAAAGTATTTAAGGCTCGTCTTAGCCTAGTTAGGTCACGTCAAAGCTCACCATCATTGGTCTTGGGCGCGGGAGGCTTGCGGGTGGCCCAGTTGGTGCGAATGTTCCTGTTGCCAATCCACTGGCCGTTCATGTTGGTGATCGCCGTTTCCGCGTCCTGCAACACACAACACTCGTTACTTCACTTCAGAAAATAGGCTATTGGAGATTAGATTATAAGTTATTGAGATTAGATTATAAGTTAATGGGGATTAGATTACAAGTTATTGGGGATTAGATTTCAAGTTAATGGAGATTAGATAATAAGTTAATGGAGATTAGATAATAAGTTAATGGAGATTAGATAAGTTATTGGAGATAAGATTATAAGTTATTGGAGATTAGATTATAAGTTATTGGAGATTAGATTATAATTATTGGAGAATAGATTATGATTGGTGGAGATTAGATTATGAGTTAGCGTACGTCTTCCTTTTACGAAAAAAGTGTTCTCAAGAGAAGAATAAAAGTCTCCATTGGGTATGGAATTAAGGGAATGAGAAGTCTATGAAGAAGGTGTGCCTTCACACTCAGGAGATAGAAATAGATGTTAGATTGTAAGTTCGTTCAAGTTTCTATAGCTACAACAGAAATGATTCACCAAAAAAGACGTAAGATGGCAACATTTATTATGAAATTAAGGGAATGAAGGTCTAAGCACAAGGCGTGTCCCCACACCCTGCACACAGAGACAGTAAGATTAAAAGGAGCTTACGAAACAAGATAAAAGCTGAATAAAAAATTAAGCACGTGCTGAAAATGGGACAGCTGTGAACCCAAAAAAAGATGATCCGCAACAAAACAAAATTTATTCTATTTCTACACAAGGGTGGCCTACCTAACATTCAGTTTGGGAACACACATCTTTCCCTAGGAGCACAAATTCCCATGGACACAGTAGTTGTATCCCTTTGAGGGGAATAAACTGTTGGAATAAATAATACGATTGCTTGAGGTAGAAAAACAGAGCTATTTGGGTAAATAATGAAATTGTAACGGACCAAACAGAGTTAGACAAGACAGGAGAAACGGATAAGACGAAAGTTTTAGAATTTTAGTTTTAGGCAGTGTTAAATCTCGTGGATAATCCGAAAGTGAAAATCATATGTATTTTTTGACACGTTGGCTGCTTGGTGATCCAACGGAGGTCACTGAACGGATTTCCATGTTTCAGGGACCCACCAAGTCAAAAACTGCTATTTTATTGAAGCGTAATTAAAGCAAGATGATAACATTTTGAAGTGAATTTTATGTCCATTAGGAAATTGAATGTTGAAAGTGAGATTAATTGGAGTTGATTCTCAAATTTTACATTAACCTACTGAAATTAATGAATTAAATCTGCACGAACTTAACACGTTCAAAAGTTCAAAATTCCGCAGTTGAATAAAAATTAAATCCTGATAAACATTGCTAGATGGTATGCTGCGCAAGCTGAGTAGCTCGTGATCGGATGTTAGTCAAAGACAATAGCGCTCAATTCATATCTTGGGAGAAGAAAAAAACAGTTCAGGAAAATCAAAGTTCCTATGTATCTTCACATGTGCCTTCGTCGTACTGCAGCTGAAAAATTTTCTCACCCTAAAATTGTCAAAAAATCACCAAGAATCATCATAAGCAGAAGGCAATACAGCAACAGGAGCGGACTTGTTTCGTTGTAACACCATCTCCACAGAGCTGTAAACGAATTATTTTGCAAGGAAACAATGCCTCAGCGAAGAATGGCTATGCACCAAAGCTGCTTCAGCAGGCAGACGCGTATCATGGCAACGAAAGCAACGCACAAGAGCGAACATGACGTACTCTTCGTTTGTCGCACGGCAGCATTATCTTCTCAGAGTTAAGGCCGAAAATTGCTTCGAGTACATTGGTATCAAGCGTCGAGGTGAGTGAGTAATTTTACGCTTCGTGGTGTGTTCGGTTTACGTTCACCCAATGAATGTTTAAGTGCACGAATCAAGGAGTTCCTATCTAAAATCAAAGCAAGAATAGTTACTAAAACTGTCACGAACTCTGGACTGCTCAAACTTTTCTTCAAGCCCCGAGCTCGAATACTGTGCGATGCTAATGACTCTTTACTTTATACAATTTCAATCGCTACTTCGGCTTACAATCTCACTGTGTAAGTGGGATCTGAAGCATCATGTATTTTGAATTTACATGAATTTTGTAGTGGCAGCGTCGATGTCATGAAGAGTTGGAGGAGCGGAGCACTTGTCCGGTGGTGCAGTGTGGCATGCGATCAGATAACGCCGAGATAACCGGGTGCATTAGGGGCGGCCGAGGGACTATTATTTGTGGTACATGCTCTTCAGGGGGCAAGATCGCTCCTCGCAGGTGATCAATGCAACTCTTAAGCCTTTTAGACCTGGTGCTGGCCAGCCTCATGGATTTAGTAACTTCGAAACGAATAACGAAATGGCACAAGTTGGGGTCACGGACGGCGGTCGTTAAGATAGCCCTGGAATCTATAAATACGAGGAGACATCACGACAAAGAATGTACAAACACAGTTTCGTGAAGTACTAATCTAGAAAAGTTTTGCTGGTCAACAAGATGCCTCGAAAAAAAAACAGGCTTAGGCTGAAAACAAGTTTAAGACTGGAATGTTATGGCTCAATTTGCACCATGTTAAAAAACACTTCTTTAAAACTGATAGTTTAGTAAAAGATCTAATATTTGTAAGACACAACTTAATATAATTGGGTGACAAAGGTCACTTAGTTAAAAAGTGAAATTCACTTATAAATATATTAATAAAGTCAGAATCAGCAACGCGAAATGATTTCATGTTATGCCTCCGCTAATTGTCTTGAAAACCTCGCAGCGCTTTTCTTTGAATGACTGTTTATTTGTTGATTATAATGTTTGCCTAAGAAGAGAACTGTGGATCAAAATGTAAATAAATAGAGCTATTGAAATGAGACAATTTTGAAACCGCACTTTAGTACAATCCTAGACTGTGGCTACCATACCACATTCACCCCATTCCACACTCTGTATACTTCATGATTATCATTCATATTTACTGCAATATATTGTAAGCGAAATATTGCATTTACAAAAAAAATGTACAAAAATAAACTCTTGACAACACGCAAATGATTTCTGTCACTTATTATCATCTCTTCGTCATCATGTTCAAAATCATTCATGAAACATAAAACTACAGTCGTTGAATGTGAAGACCAAACTTTGAATGTCAGAAACAGGTTGGGCATTTCATGTACATATTCCTCCCGCTGATACATATTCCTTGCGAGACTCGCATCAATAATGAAAATCCAGTAATTGCAGACAACACTGAAGTTCCGGTTGGAGTCGAGTCGCTGTCGCTATAAAATTGCAGGGACCGCGTGTATTTGGCCAATAAAGCATTCATGACCGTCGCCTTCAGCGCACGCTATACTGCGCTCTGCTGCGGCTCCCGCTGCTGCTCCCGCTGCTGCTGCTGGTGCTGCTGCTGCTGCTGCTGCTGCACATCACATGGGTACCGTTCCTTCAAGATCATTGAAGTATAATTTGCCTTGTTTTACTTGCGCGAAAGTTGTGATGGAAGTATAGACTTCTTTTGAACAGCGCGTTTGATGTAAATGATTTAAATCGATTTAGTAGTCTAATTTGCGGTCCTTTACAACGAGCTCATAACTTTATAATCATTTCTTTTTATGGCTGTTTTCAGCTTGATATTTTTGAACAGGTTAAAGACGTACGTGCGTTTGTCGGAATGCAATTCGTTTGCACCTGAAATGAAGTCAGTGTTAAAACGATCTAATGCTTTTCCTTCAGGAGATATCCAGTTTATTTTCCATTTGATCGATCACAGACTTAGACTCACAACAATATTTTCTCATAAGGACGTCGTTGATTTGGCGTACGTAGCTCACGACATTTCTTAGGTACACCACTTTCCTCATGGATGTTGGTTACAGTAAGCACAACCAACAACCCATGAGGAATTACTGCCCTAAGAGATGAAACAAAGTCTACGCAAGCATCTCCAGAAAGCTCTGAGTGACAGCGATAAGTAGTTCATAATCCTCTTCAACGTAACACTTTGGGGGTTCCAGATTTTCTTAAATGAGATGTGTTTAGGCGCGCGACAGAAATTCAATGTCTCGACAGACACTGGGTTCAGTTGGAGTTTCATGAAGGAAATCATCTTAAATGTATCGCTCATTAGTCAAATGCAAAGTTAATATTTCTGGAAACGACAGAATACAAATGTGTTTCCAACGTTGAAGCATCTGCTCTCCTTCGCTTCAATTTCTCATATTATATGTAGTTCGCACATGTAATGAAAGCGAAAACATTTCGGACAACTACATTCCTTATTTTCATAGCGACATAAACTTGACTTCAAAGCTTACCACAGACCCAAAAATCAGTTCCCAAATGCAAGGACTTTTAACAGAGACATTAGAAATACTTAGTTTAACTTATTCAGAAATACGTACATCACACAATACGACGAAAAAGTTAAACGAAAGACAATCCCCGCGAGTCACGTCTAATTTGAGCAGCGGAAAGCAACATCGGCGTTGGTTGCGGTGGATGAGGAAAAATGCGTCGTGTTCATTACGATGAGTTTGTGATGATCTCAGCCCTGATGAGGGGGAGCCGACCAGCAAAAATTTATCATAAGCCATTCCGCGAAACCCCCACACAACGCTCGCTACTGCAATTACTTAAGAGTTTCATTTCACATGGGTATGATGAAGTCGATGTTCATATTCACGAGTAGTTCACGTGTATGCATACTCCGCATAACTGGGTACAAGTACGGGTTCTTGTACATGTTTTTAATTCTATCCTCGAATTTATTCAATTTCTAAGATTAGTAAATTTAGCTGCTTTTTGATTCTGTGGATGAGCGCGCTATCACTAAAAAAAATTCTCTTAATGAAAACAGGAGAGGGTAAAACTGAGCTATTTTTACTTTTGAACCATCAAATAAAAGATTTCAGCCTCCCTAGGTACCTCAAAAATTAATTCCTCGCTTTCATCTCTGCTAATGTAATTGAGCTTGTATTCATATAAAACTGGCAAATCTTTTGAAATCTTTCAAGTTTTGAACTGTTTTTGCAAGTATTGTTTGAAGATTTTGTTTGTATTCCGATGCAGCATTTATACAGGACATTAAATGTTGAATTTGTTATTTTCAACAGCCGTCATTTAATGTGTTCATAAATGGTGTTGCTTTGGATTGTTTTAGCTTCAAAGTGACATTTTAGTTTCACTAACTGGTAGGAAAAACACGATTTTTAGTTTCTTTACCAACTATGAACGCCGTATATTAAGATTTGAATTTTGCTGGTACACACATCTCAAAACAGCGCGCTGCAGATCCATTAAATGCTTTCATTCCAACAGTATTTTCTAGACTTCCTTCATCAATTTCTAAAGCAACTAATTCACATTTTAGAGCAGTCGGAGTAGTTAGTCATCCTCTCTCTAAGGTCAAAGGGTTGGCTGAATGACTTTAGAATTGTACTAAAAATCCCGCAGTAATTTAACGGCCTCACTTCTTAGATACGCGCCTGGAGAAGAATTTTTGCTTGTGTTGTTTTAATCAGACAGGAGGGCGACGCCTCTTTTGCCCTCTCTTTATTTCCGCCTCTCTCTCTCTCTGTCGAGTCTACGCTCCTGGAAACATTAAACGACCCAGCGCCTTCCAAAACATTAATATTAATTACAGAGGTATAAAAGAAGACAATAGCAGGGGTGTATAAGCACATAGATGAGCGAAGGGTTACACAAACGGAAGGCAGAGCTGCGATCTATGGGACTGAGCTCACATTACAGCGCAGGCGAGGGAGAAAGAAACCAGTTGCCGAAAAGAGTTCTTGTGATTATGCCTCGTCACTTCATGAAATGCTTCAAAAATCTTTTGTGAGATGAGAGGAGAGCAAAGCAGGGGAGAAGAGAAGAACCTTCTCATCTCTACTTTCGAGTTTATGAGAGGCAGACAGACGACTCTCGTGCAGGTAAGGAGCACGATTTACTCATTTCTGTCCTAGATCAAATGATTACGACTGCGCAAATGCGGAGTTGAAAATGAATACTAGTCTCATGTCGTACACTTAGAGGTAAAAAATGATATTCTCAGTGCAGTATGAGAAGTTGCAATACAATGCCCTTTGAAGCCACGTCACAAAATTGTTCATATTCTCTGAGCATCAAACGCAACCGGCAGTGAAATCATTAGGCTAGTTGCGCTACGAAACCACTTAGCAATAATTTCACAAAACCAACAGCGTTCGTTATTCAGCTGACACTCACAGTCTTATCTCATGCACGTTTAATGCAGCTGGTGCCTATCATGTATTGAAAAGCAATGACGATAAAATGTAAATTTTTCTTCAATTAAGACTTGAATAAGGACTGTTACAGCGAGCGAGGTTTAATGGATTAATGTTGAGCTGCGAAGAGAGCATTGTACAGAGTGCAGCTTTTATCATCACGAGTATACTACTCGTTCAGGTGGTCTTTGTCACGCGAGGGGTAACTCGTATTTAAATATTGAATGCGGCCCAAGTTAAACAAGGTTGAAGAGTTTGGGCTAGTGAGAATTGTCAGCTCTTTGCTAGTCGATAACAGTTCGATAAGTATGCAAGTCATACACGTACTGCTAAAACTTTGATATCAACTGAAGAAGTAAGATGACCACCAAGTTAATAATTCATTGCTATTTCATTCAAGTTACAGACTACAGTACTCCTACTCCAAGTTTCAGTCGTTAAAAAATGAACTCAGTCAATTGTGAAAAATGTTGTATTAATATGGCTTGTGAATAAAGAAAGGCTCAAGCACGCTCAGTGGCATGAACAAACTTGAAGCGTTGCGTCAACGACTCTTAGAAATTTATTCCAAAACTAACACATAGCTGGAACCTGATTTTAGCAAAACTGATCTAACAAGTTGCGATTCGAATTTTTAGCACATTTCAAGACATATTAACGACAGTTCATTTACGTGTAGAGAAGTCCTGTGGCGGGCTGATGTTACAGTCTAATGAAGCACGAAGTGGATGAAATGATACGACGGTGCACTTGTTCTTCATCTTATTTTTTGAGCTGAAAGACATAAATACTGAGTGCAAAATGTGGGCATTTCCTGCGTAATCGTTTATTGCGTTTATTGTTGACACTGGCAGTCAGTATTCCAATATCGAATGACAAACAACAAGCCTTTAATTATCATGTGAGTGAAGAACGCAATAGAGTGCTGGCTCAGTGCTTTACGCATGTTCTGAGAGATGTCAAGGCTTAGTATCTAACGTCAATTACCTTCAAGCTAGAGAAAAACCATTAGCACTTCGTTACAGGACGCTTTTTCGACGAGTTGATCTGGCCTAGCTTGGGTTGAGATCAGGATAACGAGTCTTGAACCGCATGTCATGGCAATGTCATATTTGGCTGGGAATAAGAGAATAACGCGGTATCCACAAATCAGCGAATGAAAACGTTTTCACGCACGCAAAGAGGATACGCAAAATAAAACTGAAAGCTTGTTGTAACGTGCAAGGAACCGCAGTTTCGTAATATCACTTTGCGTGCTCGGGAGGTGCCGGAAAGTGGCAAGATGAGAAAAAAATAACATTACATCAGTCGATATGGCCCAAAGTGGAGCTTGAATTGTACGTGTGTGGTGCGGGGTCGCGTGCTGCTGATGCGAGTGTGCGTCGACACTCTATCGCGGGCCCTTGTCATTAATTACTTCCGCAGATACGGACCCAGACGTAGTTATAACGACTGACTGTTCGCTCATCCACAGCAAATATCGACTTCTTTAGAGCTGGCGAGCAAAGCTCGAGCGGATACGGTAATCCGACGACCAGGAGTAACGTTCGCAAGCACGCAATTTTCTGGAGCCTTTGCTAATGAGCGAGAATAGAGGACATAATAACCCATAAAGCTCCTGTTTTATTTTGGTGCAAGATTCTTGATTACGAGACGCAGCGCTGGATGTCAGGCATTCAACTACGCTAGTGGACGCACAATGGCAGATATGCATGAGCTATGATCCGCAAAATAACGCTCTTCCAATTATATTAGTGATCCGAGATTGCAAGATAGCTGAGCTTTTACATAGTTCAGCGATCTTTTGTTCTGCTCCCATTTGGCCTTTAATTTCTACAGGAAGTAAAGGTGCACGATAATTTTGAGCTTAAATTAGTTTAGTGTTGTCATAACTGCACTGTAATCAGGAAGCAAGTGTTCCTCCTCGAAAGATACGAGAGCCTTTTCATTTGATGATGAACGCGGACTCGTGCTGTAATCACGAATGCAGGGCGAGCGATGGTGAGGTGATAGTCAAGTCTCACCACCAAATATGCGTCTTTGAAAAGCGCTAAGCAAGTCTTCATCGAACTTAGTTGGGTAAATTAGCTTCGTCATGGCGAGCACCATCGCATGACCTGCAGCAATACTATGCTATGACAACGCAGAACTTGATAAAAGGTATCTGGCTGGAGTCTTGGGTCGAGAGCCTTGTGATAAGATATAGGTAATTCGGAGCAAGAGAGAAGCCCTCTCTAAAGACCTGTCTCTCGTATCTTCAAGTAGTAAGAAGGAACTCGCGATTTTTGCAACCCTATTATTCCAAGGGTAATTATGCAAAATAATCTTAAAGAACTGCACTGCTAGAAGTGCGGTGAAATAAACAGATATGAAAAAAGCTTCATGCTCCAAGAAGAGCATCTGTGTACTACTAAAGTTCCTTTAAAGAATTTTAAATAGAACATAATTTTTTCTCAGACTGAAAGGAAGTTCTAGTTATTCTAAGATGGTTACATAAAATGGACAACAAAAACGTATCGTAGCATAAGTTGCAGTGCAAAATTAAAAACTATGAGGAACTGCATTTGGTAGAAAAAATAGCTGTTAATTCGTCATGTGAATAAGGAATTCACATTACAGAAGAAAAACCAAAGAGACGCAGTATCAAAGCTCATGAAAGAATTACAAAAGTTTTTGAGGAAACTCTAACACAAGGAAAAAGTACAATAGAATACTGCGTGCCCAGAGAGTAATAGTTACGAAACTGGGTATAGAATGAAACTCGTAAAAAAATCAGTATACAAAACGAAGTAATGTATATCTAATTATGAAATTAAATATTAAACTGGGTATAGAATAACACTTACTCACAAAAAATCAAGACACGGAACGCAGTAATATATTTTTATTTTGAATTTAAATATGAGTTCGGAGACGGGCTCTAATTCGACAATGTCGAGGCACTGCATCAGTGATCTATAACTAGCATCAGACCAACGGGGAGGATAAACGTCTCAGAGTCGGTCCGCACGGAGACTGTGCTGTGCGAGTATAAGACTAAATAATGAGGCATATGGCGAGACAGGATACAGCGAGACTGTAGCTTTATACGAAGCTGAGGAGCATCGAGTGAGAGGTCGAGAGTGCCCTCAAGGGCTGCGAGAGTCTCAAGTGCTCTGAAGAGTGCGAGGGAAGTCGAATGGATGCCTTATAACAAAGCAGTTCTCCGACAATCAAGACTGGAAAGTTAATTCCACGCAGCTTTCCATGCGCAAGCTGGCCACTTCGAGCAACGAAGCCAGGAAGTGCAAGCAGTTGCTCGTTAGGAAAAATTTCGTGATGTCATAGTGAAAGATTTCTCCAGTTGTTGATGGTGCGAAGAAACTTGTGATGTCTCCGAACGAACTCATGAATTAGATTCCAAGACGAATGATTATTCTAAATTAAATGCCTTGCGCTGTCTACTTGGAGGAAAGTATGACGATATTACGAGTTTTGTAATTACGGGATTAAATTATACCTGAAATTTTAGTGTACGCTCTTAAAAGTACGACATTCATGATTTATGGCCGACTTTAACAGCAAATGTATAGGATTGTAAGATGAGCATCAGTTCAACGGCTATAAAGACAATGAAAAAAAATTTGAAGTTTAAATTTTACCATTCATTTTACCTTAACAGTTAATTAGACTCAAATGAGATTACAAATATTTTTAAGCAACTATGAAAAACTCTGATAGCCGTAACGCTAGCGCGCCAGAATAAATAGTTGTAAACCCAAAACTGCTTGGCAATAAAAAATAAGCATGGAAGGTGGGTCTAGTGACGAATGCGCTGATGTGAAAGACTCCTGGCGTGCGACGTGCTGCCTTACAGCGAGAGGCCAAGCATTTCAGTTTAGTGGAAAACGAGGGTAAGAAAAACAAACGTACGCAGAAGTTCTCGTAATATTTATTAGTCTATGAACTTGAAAATGCGTTAACGTTTCACTGTATTGAATGATGGATATTTCAAAAATAATGGACGGGGTTTTGTATTTTCTTACGGTTTCATTTTTTGCAATATCTCTTCACAGTACTTCAATGTAGTCTACCTGTTCCTCAATGACTTAAATCCAACATCTAACAAGTTTCTCAAATCTGTCTAACACGCTATCTTTGCTCATCTAATGAATATGTTAAGCAAGGCGGTAGAAAGCTGTTCAAGGCATGAAAAACGACGTCTGTACGTGTTCTTCAAATTGTAGGCAAATCAAAGTCGGGTGGACTTCTCTCAGGCCTGTAGGGTGCATGAGGGGACACTTCTCAACTGCATTCATGCAGGTTCCTGGCATTGGCATGGGAAAAGTGCTGGCAAAAATTGTTCTCGAGAAAAAGTGTCACATCCTCGAATAAAAGAAGTTTCAAATATCTCACGCACTTCGCAGTTCTGGTTTGAACGGATTCGCAACACTACCGTCCAGTGACACTTCGTCCCCAACGCTCTATTAAAATGATTCCATGATCACCATAAGCAAGAACGCCTGGCGTTCGATTGAACTCAATAATTGGAGAAAGTTCATCTCTTTACTTGTTCGACTGGGATTTCCACTTCTATTCAATGCCTCTAATCCATGTTTCATCCAGGCAGATTGGATACAAGAATGTTTTGCCTTCAATGTCAATTTTAGTCGGGTAACGTACAATTTCGATCCTCGTCAGTCACAAACCTGAGATGCAGAACAAACGTCGTATCTGAATTGCGATATTAAACATTAAACTCAGTTGGCCAAACGAAAACAAATGTTTCTTTTCAAAGGAAATAATTAAAATAGCCGTAGCAGTTGGCCTACACAGTTCGGCTAACTAGTCCATTTTCGACAAAAAAAGTTCAGTTTTACGTACAGAGTGACCATAGTTTAGTTCATGCTTTCTTCACATCAGGAATGAACTGATAGAAACAAAGATGGATATAAAGGTGTAACTGAATTTGTGATGCGGTGCTTTAGTTTAGTCGCGAAAATGAGTTATCGACGATGGAATTTTTGACGTCTTTAGGCATTGCTTCAGGTATTTACTATTTGAGAATTACGTTTCAACATGTAAAGCAAAATTTAAAATCATTTATACAAGCCAAATATTTATTAAAATTACTGGTTGAGGATGATGAATTTTATTTTAATTTCCTTACATTCTGATAACAGGTGGGAAGTATTTACTCGGAACGGAAATAAAAGTTGTTTTCACATTTAATTAATACGGATGATGATGTAGAAGAGGAACAGGTGAAGATTCGAAAAAACAATGTTATAAAAGGTTTTCTTTTTGGTTAGTCCATGCGTTTTCAATGCATACATTTAACAAATTCTTGAAATCTCGTTTTCAGGCATTCAAAGGAACTATTAAAACTTGACGTTCGTGTGATAGGAATTTAGATTAGAAAGTTTGAAGAGAAAGTCGCCTTGTGAATGATGCAGTGAGAAGACCTTCGAGCGTCTCGCATGCATGCCGAGCAACTTGATATTTCCGACTTGGAAAGGCCTCTCGCTTCTTTTCTTCTAGAACAACAGTAGAAATGTTGTGGAAAACAGGCGATGTGTTGAAACTTTCACGAATTGGTGTCATGCATCTTGACTTAAATAATCTAATTGAATCTTCCCGTGAGCTTTTTGTCTTTATGAGAAAACTTCTGGTGGCTTGCTCGCGTTAAGAATAAAAAGTACGAATAATGGCTTAATTAAAGTGTGTATATGTAAATTGGATGGGGGAGCTTGACTTCCTGGAACAGGATTTTTGTAGATTATTATTTTGCGCTTAGAGGGCCTAACTTTCATGGAAGAATTTTATCAGGTCCTCCATCGCCCGGGCGCTGCTCATGCTAATCATGAGCAGACGCCTCGCGTTCTAGAAATTTTACAGCAAACGGCCCTGGCTTTGCTTCGGTCTAATTAGAAAAACCTTCCCGGCACTGCAGTGAGACAAAATACCATCCACCTGTTCCGTAACTTGTAACTTGCGTATCAATAACTTGAGCAGGAACACCAAACTTCTCAAGTAAGTCACTCAGGGGCTCTAATTTTGGTTCAAGGGTTCGCGTAGCAATGCGACAAAGCTGGAATATGAAAAGAAGCCTAGCGTCAGAGCGGCAACAATATAAGTCCGGACAAGAAGACAACACATGCTAATATTAAAGTTAGCAAATGGCTGTTTTTTGTGAGAACGAGACCACAGAGGGTCTTGAGCAAAGTTAATCCGGCCAGGCGCGCTCTCGAGGGAGCCATTGGCCGGCAGTGTAAACAAGCAGAGGCGCTACCTCGGCCTCGCAAACGGCCCGGTGCCGAGCCACAACAAGCCGAGAAAATGGAACAATTCCAGCACTTGCATGCTCTGCGCCAAACTCGAATAATTGTAGACTTGTTACGAGCGTGGCAAGGCTCTTGGACGGTCCTTCGTTGGCGAGACAGCTCTAAATTCGACACATACACACTATAGTCTGGCTTATTACTTTGCCTCTACTTTAACTCCGCGACAGTTATGGTTCATACTTTGGGCCTTTTTATTGTTGCCCTTACTTATATGATGAAGTAGTCCCTCCTCGGTCGTGTTATGCTTCGTGTCCGTCATACGGAGCAGCAGATGCTGCGCTCTATGGGGCGGTTTCAACAAATTACTTCGCACGCAAGGTCGGCCGGCAGCTCGGAGACATGATGAGCAATTGCAAAGACAGGCAAGCATGCGGAAGCACCAGCGCCAGTAGGGAGCCAAATTTCGTCTTATTTTGAGTAAAAGCCTCGTAATTCATGTCTGGTCGCCGGCGCTCGGGACAGTGCTGTAAAAAAGCGCTTGCAATGACAAGATTTTCGTACGAAGGAGGTCTTGTTAAACACAACGTCCTGTGAGAAAATTACAATTTTTCTCACTCGTTCAGTTTTCAGAAAACAAGGCTTAAGGTTATTTGAATTTTTCAATTGAATTTGCTTCACGGGCATTGAAATTTTCTGCAAGAAGACATTTCTGTTAATGGAACGCCCCACTGTTTCGCGGCACTGTTTACCCTAGACCTCAAACCCGAGTAGATCTTCAATGTTCGCTTGACTCGGAGGTCACTCAGGTCCAGATTTTTAGGATTTCAATTTTTTCGAAGGCACATCTACAATATTATGACATTATTTACTTACGTAACTTTATATAAGGAGGATTGGGCGCCAAAGAGTTTAATTTTCTAAGAACTTGTGCATTTTAATTCATGTGTTTTTCAGCTTTTTTTTTCATCATTCAAAATCGGGGTAATATTTTTACCCTGGATTTGTGATGCTGTAACACCGGCGATGTGGTCCATGTTCTAAGGTTAAGGAAGAAGAGTGAGACAATCTATTTTTGTATGTATTACATTAAATTAACCACGTAGCAAGCCATAGAAAAGCTTTCACTGCCAATCACAATGTAGTTAGTAAAATACATTAATCTTTCAATTTTCATGGGTGTACTGGAAATTGGATAGCCAAATTAATTTTTCAAAATACATACGCTCTACGAAGAGGAGTCTATTGATGAATAAAAGAACAAAGAAAATCGCTTTAAAAGCGAGATGATTCCTATTAAAACGATTTTATCTTCTCTTTTATTCATTGTTAATCTTTGCTAAAAGCAAAACTTTTACTTATATCGATATGTCTATTTTCATGAAGCTTTGATCTGATCAGTGTTTGTTGCGCAGTGATCGCAGCCGCAGCTTCCAAGAGACTCGCAGTCGATGAGGTACTTCCAATTATCGAACAAAAACAAGCGCACGAGATGCGAAAAATAAAAAAAGGCGTTCTTCTTCCGAAACTCACAAGATAAAAAAAGTCTGCCGATGCATTTTGCCGAGGAAGAAAGTTCGTGTAGTTTTTCTGCATAGAAATGCACTTTTACCAATTAAGAGTTTTGAAAAAATGAATCTATTAATAAATTCTGCGCTTAATGAGAGAGTCATCAGCTCACATTAAGGAACGCAGACTGTAAAAAGAACAAATTTTTAAAAGCCAAGTAAAAATAAGTTGGTTCAATTCTAGAGCATAAACAATGCGAATCAGAACGTTGAAGGTAATTTTTTTCAAGGCCCATTCAACTTTTTTTTAATAAAAATTTATTACACACTGAAGTTAAACAGATGAGAGTTTTATATTCAATATTAAATGCATTTGAAAGCTATCTGCATCAAAATGCTGCATTCAACATTGATTGCATTTAGAATCTATCTTAATATTCAAAATATTCAGCTGAATATCATGTTCAACATTGATTGCATTTAGAATCTATCTTAATATTCAAAATATTCAGCTGAATATCATGTTCAACATTGATTGCAATTGTTTTTTCTTTCGCTGACAACTGTTTAAATACAAAATTTTGAGAACCGCAAGCGCTTAATGAGAGAACGTTGTCAGTTATTACTATGACTTATGAATTATACTTATATGAATTTATACTTAAATGAATTTATACTGATATGAATTTATACTTATATGAATTTATACTTATATGAAGTAACGATTACATTCAAAAGAGATGCTTGGCACACACCGGAACACAATGAATACATCGAAAAAAATCCATCATATACAAATTAATGCTAGAGAATAACAAGAATAAACAATTTTAAAAAGAGCTATCCACATTTTACAGCATACGAGAAATAAGAAAAACTGCTGAACGCATAAACCAGGAACATATTTCACGTACCTTTTAAAAATAGTGTCTTTTTATTCCAGTTATTCTGATTGATCAAGCATTGAATGAGACGATAAGCTACGCAACTGTACCACAAACTTTATGGATGATTTCTTGAAATTGAACCTTTTTTTTGGGTAAGGACAATATTATTTTATGGGTAATGACAAAATTATTTAAATAATAATGACAATATTACTTCATGGGTAATGACAATATTATAATTTCCCTGTAGCCCAGTTGAAACGGTGTCCTTTAGAAAGAAAGCCCTATTTTGTAACGCCAAATTATCTTAACTGAGTAGAGTTTTATTGAACTGAATAAAATGTGTATGAATGATAAATTATAACACAAATTAATGCAACGTCCATTTATGTAATTTATAACTATGAGGTACAAGGTACGAAGAAAATTTTTTGCATCCGCCTATTTGAAATAACTTTTTGTTATAAATGTCCTTAAATTCATAA
The DNA here is from genome assembly GCA_014220935.1 of Platorchestia sp. MABIK. NCBI lineage: Eukaryota > Metazoa > Arthropoda > Malacostraca > Amphipoda > Talitridae > Platorchestia > Platorchestia sp. MABIK. The sequence continues at coordinate 52,411 of JACJUY010001347.1, read as the reverse complement.
GCTATCACTAAGCTAAATTCATAAGCTATCAGTAAGCTAAATTCATAAGCTAGCACTAAGCTTAATTCATAAGCTATCACTAAGCTAGATTCAGAAGCTATCACTAATCTAAATTCACAAGCTATCACTAAGCTAAATTCATAAGCTATCACTAAGCTAAATTCAAAGCTATCCCTAAGCTACATTCATAAGCTATCACTAAGCTAAATTCATAAGCTATCACTAAGCTAAATTCATAAGCTATCACTAAGCTAAATTCATAAGCTATCACTAAGCTATATTCATAAGCTATCACTAAGCTAAATTCATAAGCTATCACTAAGCTAAATTCATAGGCTATCACTAAGCTAAATTCATAAGCTATCACTAAGCTAAATTCATAAGCTATCACTAAGCTAAATTCATAAGCTATCACTAAGCTAAATTCATAAGCTATCACTAAGCTAAATTCATAAGCTATCACTAAGCTAAATTCATACGCTATCACTAAGCTAAATTCATAAGCTATCACTAAGCTAAATTCATAAGCTATCACTAAGCTAAATTCATAAGCTATCACTAAGCTAAATTCATAAGCTATCACTAAGCTAAATTCATAAGCTTTCTCTAAGCTAAATTCATAAGCTATCACTAAGCTAAATTCATAAGCTATCACTAAGCTAAATTCATAAGCTATCACTAAGCTAAATTCATTAGGTGTACAAAAATGAAATCATCCAGCAATGTCTCTCAGACGTAAGCTTACTTCAAGGGGCTCTCCTCGACTTGATAAAATGATTTCATCTTCTTGCTCACGCTGTGAGTAATTTACAAGCCGTAGCTACATGATTTAAGTACTTGGGAAAAATTTTGGTAAATGGCACCAGACGAAAATATTTTAACACGTTTACAGCAGTAGGTTAAATTGAAGTTCCATAATCAACTCAAACACTAGTCCAATTTTCGACTTTAAAACTATGAAAACACTGAATACACCTTTCCCTCATTTCAATTTCATCAAGAACATTTATAAATTCTCTTTTGACCACCGAAAGGTCACTTGTACATTGAGAGTGCCCTCAATGACTACCGGAGAGTCACCAAAGCGTTGAACCATCTTCCTTGTAGGAGCCTCAGCGCTCGCGCACTGCATTCAAAAGTTCGCCAAGTGCAGTTATGACTCAACAAAAGCAGGACAGACAGCCCGCACGCGCTTCGAGAGGCACTGGCTGGTAACGCCGAGCTCGACAATGCAATTTAGAACGCCAGAAATATCGGTGGTGTCAATTTGCTGTGATGACTTTTGGGGGAGACCGCGCGCGAAGAGTTAGTGAGCGGCTAGCAACACATTTCCCCATAGTATCTGTCCTACGAAGCGACGGCGGTAGAGCACAGTAATCCTTTTCTACGTTTCCTCATAGTCTGGAGCAGGATTTTAAAACAATTGACGTGGGCGTAGTGATACAGCTTGCAGCGTGAGTTCTTTAATAAATTATACTCACAATTTGACCGCATTGTGCATGCTTATTCCTCAACTCATTTATCACTATATATATTTGTTTATTGACTAAAAGAACTTACGATGATCACTCTACAGCTCTACTACGATCAGTTAATTTGAATAAAAATTCGGATCCTTTACATTGTTAGCATGCCTACAGCGAACTTTGATGTGATAATTTATTTTAAACGAAATACTGTAATCAAAACGGACATGAACCTTGACGGTGAAACATCTGTGAATTAGATATTTTCAACTTGGGCGTCTACAAAAAAGTTCTCTCGAGTGCAGTCTCTCGTGATGAGTCAAGCTAAATCGTGGACGATGAGTAACCAAATGAATGCGTTGACACGTTTTCATCAAAATGATGTTGTCCAATGCTCGCTTCAAAATTAATTCTCCACTAAGGATGAATGGGCAGTGAAGTCAAACGAAATGAGAAAAGAAGCGTTAGTTTTGCTAAAGAGAGACAGGCGAACCTTAGGTCTGTTTTTAACTTATCATCAATGTAATATTTTTGACGTTGCGAATGCGGCAGCACCAATGAGCGTCAAAGCTTTCTTTCAATGACCTCGATGAACGGTCATGACACATGGAGGATTTCATACTCATGTAGAAGTAGATAAATATTTGTATTGTTTTTCTGCTGCCTCGATGTTGAGTACTGCAAGGTTTTCTTTGTATTCATCATAAGTGACCTCTAATGCAAACACATTGAGATCATGGCATTAAAAATATTTCCGATGACACTTCAATTGAGTCAGCACAGTTTAAACTACCCTCATTTTCTATTGGAAGAATTTGAGTTTACTGAGATGAAGCTTAAAGGAAAAATTTTGCGTCAGGCAAATCACAAATTTGCATGAGAAAGATGTTGTCCATTTCTAGGTCGTAGTTCAATTGAACACGTGACATTAGAAAATGAAAGCGATCGTAGGCGACTTTGGGCAGTAAAATGTGCGTCGTGTTTGCTGTGGGCAAAACATTTTCAATTTTTACGCTAGCGCAGCATAAATGAGCGACAGCGGCTGTCTAGGCCTCGTGCATCATATTTGCAGGAGAGATGAGCGCAGAGATTATACTTATCTTTACTGCCATCAGTATTAACTTTACATGTGTGTACAATATTTGCGCATCATTGTACTCTGTTAATTCGGTAATATTTTATGGCTAATGCGTAGAGCCTATCAAGCAGCAAAACTACTAAGAGATCCATGAAGAAAAGTTTCTATTTGACCATTGGTTTAATTCTTCGCTTCTTTTACAGGTTTTTGACTCTTTTTCTCTATACTTTTAAATTCTGAATATGACCCGCATAAATTCCTTATTTAAAGCAAACGGTCGAGAAATTTTATCTACTGATAAAACTTAGTTGTAGTAGCTACGTGCTGTTCTTAATTTCGACAACATTTAGAAGCATTTTCAGTTGTTAGCTATACCTTGGATGTGCATCTCAGAATTGTGATATAAGAATACGATTTGACCTAATTTTTCTTACTTACGATTCATTGTTTTCGAAGCAATTTCATTTAAAAGACGACACGCTAATTAACCAGTGATGTTGTCGAAATACTACGATATTACGCATGTTTTCCATTCGAGTAATTCCCAATCACCTCGCATGACAAAGAAGTATTTTCCGGTTGCGCGCTTTTTTAAATATCTATCGTTAAAGCATCACCTCTTTGAAATATGGTAGAATACAGCCGTGTCCAGCACGCATAAACAGGTTTTCAAAACACAGAAATTTTTACTTATGCTTGAAGAAAATCCAAATTGATTTCATGCGTGCAAAATGAAACTGCTGAAAATTTCGCTCCGAAATCCAAACTGAGCGCTACCATTTGACTAAACTAGATGCTTCATTTCCTAATCTAAAATCGTTACTTTTTTGAGAAATAATCGCACAGTATCTGAGTCATAAAACAGGAATGGAAGGATTTAATACATCAGGTAATTAACACTCTGTATGATTTGAGTAGAGCAGTTCAATTTAAGCTTCAATTATTGGTAAAATTGAACCCAAACAAACAAACAAACAAGCAAACAAATAAACAAATAAAAAGACATTTCGCTGTCATGTGCTAAAGAGAGAAAGCTCTTGCATAATAAATCGTTGAGAATACACATGTTTGTACCATCGTCCCGAACAAACTGCGCACCCTACACGAAAATCTTCTGGAACACTAGACTAAGTCGCGCTAATTCAGCTGGACTTGAAATTACATGACTTATGAGTCACTGAAATTGGTTCCATTTGTTGTGATGTCTTTCACTACTTCAGGGCCATGCATTTTTCAGCGTTTAAAGATTTAATGTACAATTCAAACAAAAGGGTAGATTGATTACCAAACATTTGTAGCTGAAGACAACCAATGTGCATTTTACGATGCGCATTTTCAACTGTCTCTTCTTATGGACAAATTCGTGCCTTACTATCTGTACTTAAAAATTTTCATAAAATATACCCCCCTGCGGGCTTTTATTGTATTAAATCTTAATTAATAGTAGATTGCATGATAGGCACTTACGGATACCCCGATATATGATCGAAATAACAGCGAACTAACTGCGGAATAATTGAATGATAGGAAGTATCGAAATCTGAGAAACAAACGCTCATAAGATCAAAGTTCACTTGAAGACTACAATTTCAACCTTTGCACATTGCGAGGTGATATCGAGTTGACGAAATAGGCAATTATAGAGTAAGTTGCAGAGTAGATAAGTTCCCATAGCACTCGTATGAGTCCAAGTGAAATGTGTGATCTTTTCTATAGACTACCTCTCAGTCCTTCGCCAGCCTCATGCAGAAGAAAGAAAGAAAGAAAGAAAGAAAGAACGAAAGAAAGAATATCTGTGTCTTCAAAGAGGGTCTTGAAGTTGCATAAATGAGTGAACTTGTCGCCTCTCCATTTTGATACGGCAGCATGAGATTCTCGGTGCTTGATAAGAAAAGGAGACTTTGACAATTGCTATGAAAAGCAAACGGAAACGTAAACTTTACGCTTACCCAACATCGCTAAAGAAAGAAAAAGGAAGGAAAGTTACTGGTGTGTGGCGCTCTCAGACATGCAACCTTACGAACTGTATTCCATATACACGAATTACTTGCACAGTTGAGTAAAACAGTGAAGCATGCTTCGAACAATTGATATGAGAGTATAGTTTCGTAGAAATATTTTACACCCAGAATGAATTCTACCTCACACTCGGAATAAATTCTACTAACTTTTCAATTCAATTATTAACATTTTGTAAAGAAAAAGTTGCAACTCGCAGGCACTTGTTAACAGCACGTTTCATCTGTCGTTAATAACTTTATAACTTCTCTGAGTCTGTGTTGATCGATTCCGGAAATGAAATTTCACTTGAAAACTGGGACTGTGAGCTCAGAATCTACATCAAAATAATTTGAAATCCCATGTTTTCTAATAAAATAACATATCCTAGAGAGCTCTTCTGAACGAAACAGAGCGAAGGGTAAACATTATATCTCCAGCTTGTAGTTGAGTCACCTCGCCCTCCTGGAGAACTTTATTTCATACTTTGCAGACCCATAGTACGAGTGTCCATGGATCTTCTTTCGAATTCAATCAAGCAAACTGGCCAACTTTGCACAACGGCAAGTTCAGGGACAAACTTTTTGCGTGATTCAGTCACGGAATCTATCAGCATGCGCACTGCCTGATTTGGCGTTGCAATTTCAAGCAAGCGACGCAGGATTTCTTGAACAAAACGAAAATGGCAAATTTTTTTCACAGAGTAAATGTGCGATGTTCACCGCCTCTGAAGTCTATCACACGCAGTGCTAAGACGTTTGAAAACTTGTCCGTCGAAAATACGAAATGCACTTCGTAATGCTGCTATAAAATCTAAACTTGATTTTTGGAAAGATATAGATTAAAAAAATATAAGTAAGTCAAAATCGGTAACTAAGATATAAAAAAAATATATACATAAATGCTTGTATTGAAACCATAGATATCTTGCGCGCATTTAGAGTATCAGGACCAAAGGAATGCCAATCAATTGAAGCAATTCTTGAAACTATTCTTGCTCGACTTTTCAAACGATGTAGGGACGATATAGGACGAAAAATATTCTTTTATTGCTCCGTATTTTTCTTCATCAATGGCAGCTCCAAGTCAATTCCAGAGATTGTCCCGGGCAGTCTTCCCCGCCATAAGAGCGGGCTCAAGTCCATCCTTAGGTCTATTGGATATCAAGGGTAAAAAACCATAAATAAAGCTGCTGCCTCAGCTGCTGGTCACCACTACGTCAAGACGAGCCTTCAGTCCCTCTGCATCTTCCATATGAATGCACGCACCAAGGGGCTCATGATATAGACTCGTGTCAATGCTGTCATTAGCACCAAAGTCTTGGTCATGTGATATTTTCTGATTCATGACTAAATGAACGTTTTCGAATAATCAATCAAAGTCTTTATAATATAAAATCATTTTGCTGCTAACCATGCATAGGAAATCCAAATTCCAAGGATATTCCCTCATAAGAGCGGTGCGTAAAACTCGTGAAGTAATATTTTCGTTAAAAACGACTATCAAATATCGTAATCTTTAATGTAAAGCGGCTTATGAGTTATAAGTGTTCATAACAGCTATAACTACTATGTATTGAAAATAGAATACTTAAGCCATTCAAAATCGGACTGAAACGAGGAATTTCTTTTTGCATATGAAATTCTCAAATGGAAATGGAAAAGTTGAAGCGATCTCTTATCTGTTAGCTTTGAGAAGTTTCTGTGTTGTGAGATTTCCAAGCAAAAGACACTCTCAAGTTTTTTTGCGCGAAACTAATCTATTCTAGCGCGATCCCGTGTTACATTGGTCTCGTTAGAACTCTTAGGTTGGCTTCAAATAGGAATTCCAGGCAATCCTCCATTTTAGATGCGGCCATTACGGAAATACCGCGACCGTTTGTGCGGTAAGCCACGTGGTGAAGTGTGGCGCCCTATCTTGCTTTGGTTGTGATCGAAGATTTACCGAAACTGCCTCTTAGGAGGACAATCATCTCCTTCCACCAGCACGGCAATTTGAAGCCTGAAAAGGAAAGCTATCACCCAGGGACCATAACGAGCTGCGACCGGTGAGGGATCAGAGTGACGCCTATGCACTTTTGCACCGATAAATGGAATTTTTTCGAGTGCAATCCCATGCTGATTGCCCTACGCATGTCAGCCCAATTGAGTTAGTATGATCCGCCAACGTACCTTTATTACTTTCGATATCGTCAATAGTTGCCCAAGATGGCTCTATTCCAGAGAAGATAAGAGAACCTGAACTGAACCGCCGCTCAACGACGAGATGATGTAGAAAAATACTTTCACCGACGTAGTGTTTGTATTAAAATTGACGTTTATTCACAGATTTTCTTGATTGCATGCAATGAAAAAGTTCAACTGATGGCACACGGTTTTTGAAATACAAAAAGGTTAGATAAGTCAGTTTAAAATTAGATCATCTGATTAGATTATAAGTTAGTTGAAGCCTCTCTAACCACATCAGAAGTGGTCCCACGAGAGAAAGGAGGTAGGTATTTAGTATGGGATGAAAGGAACAGGGAATTTATGCAAAAGATGTGTCTACCGCGCCTTTTGCAGCAACAATACGATTGAAGCAAGTTTGTGGAACAAAATGAAAACCGAGGAAGAAAGTAATAGGTACTGAAAAAATTTGCAACTGTGAACCAAAAAAGATAGTCGATTAGAAAATAAAAGAAATCTGTTCCACTTCAAAAAAAGGAAGGCCTAACAGTGCAGATCACTAATGAAACACTTTATGCCACACTTTTGAAGAACTGAGAACATCCGAGAAGAAGATTTCCGCGGCCTTAATGTCCTTCAACCCTTCAGAAACCTGGAAAATTGAAATCATTGTATTTTTGAACCAGAAATTCATCGGATGTCAAAAGAAAGATGCTTCACGCAGCATCACTCATACCACAATGTGTCTCTGAGGGCCGAGGTCTCATAGTCCCCAGCGAACGCTCTCCACAGAATTTCATTCTCTCACACAATACTTGACATATTTTCCTTAAGAACTTGGAAGAATTCATTCGCACTCTTTACTCTGCGAAAAATAGAATACATGGCTTGCGATGTTCAGATTGTTCGACGTAAGAAGTAACAATTTGTAGTTCAATGGTAAGAAGATTTGCTGTATTTTATGGCGAGGTGGAATGAGTGAAAAAGGAGTCACCATGTTTTGAAATTGGTTGAGAATACTTATGAGAAATGAGCTTGGATTTTAGAATAAAGAAGGACATTACATGAAGTTCTAAAAATAATTTTATAGTGTAACTAATCGCGGAAATAGAAGTCTCGTTCATTGAAATTTAGCACCAGAAGTGGCGAGTGTTGAAAACGTTACATTGATACTAGAATACTTAGTAAATCAATCGACTCAACGAGTGTTCCACTTTGCTAGGAACGAACCAGGTGTCAAATTCACTGAAGTTTTCGATCACACTGGGAGTTTCCAAGCTACTGTAAGCAAGAAAATAATTTAGGAGTGTCATATCAGAGCTGCATTTTTGATATGAGACAAGCGGACAGACAAGGAAAACAAATTGTCAGTTTTTTACCAAATTTCAAGGCACAGAAGTCAAATCATTCTGAATATTCGTTATATCATTCAGTAGAACAATTCTGATAGCGAAGTTTTTAAGCATGAACAACATGGAAGTAAGTTCATTATTGTTCATTTAATTAAATTGTCCGAGACATTTAGAATTTCATTTAACTTTATTTCCACGCTTTTTTGATCTAATTGATATTCCAAATAGTTATTTTATAGCCTGAAATGAAGCTTCATTGCTGTACGTATTACAACAATACACGAGGTGCACCATCAGAAGTAGATTGTCATTCGGCTAATTTACCAACACGCTCCAAAACATTGTTTGAGAAGTTGCTTTGAATCTTGATATACTGAGCACCACACAATAATGCAGGAATAGTAGACAAAGGCAAGAGAAAAAATGTGTCATTTTTGACTCCTAAACAAGACTCAGGCCTTTTCAGTTCAGGTGAATATGGAATTCTGAACACCCAAGTGCAGTTTTTATGTTAAAAACATGGTTTGAAATTCCCGCAGGTTATTTTTGGGAAAAAAGTTACGTAACTGCTGCAGGGTTTGTGCGAATGCAGGTGAAAAACACGTTTTGAATAAATACAACTTGAAAGCGTTTCATTCTATGAATTTGGAAGTATGAATTGCATCTGTATTTGGTGCAAAAACTGAACCCTTTTTATTTCCGGCTATCACTATCCTGGGGAAAAAAAATAATTTTTCAGCAGTAAATTGCAGGTGCATGGAAGCCATTGAAAAATCTTGAGGCATGAACACAGAGGCAGGAATATTCCAATACAGAGCAACGAACAACACGCCACTGAGCGATGATAGATGAGGCAGTAGCTCTGAAGTGCAGGGAAACAATAGCTTTAACGCAAATTTGAAACGGATGATGGAAATAAACAATTTCAGTTGAAGTTAACACTCGACCTGCATCACTTGAACGTGAAAAAACCTTGATCGATTCAAATTAGAGTTATTAGTTTTAGTTGTTCAACCTACACGTTTGGTTTAGGTTTTAAGTAACCGGAAAGAACTGATTATAATCTTAAAATTCTCAGAAGATAATGTTATAAGATAGGCTACATTCATAAATAATACAGCAACACTGTCGATAAAAGCAATGGAAAGCATTTACCTTTACTCAGAGTACAGAACAAAATTTAATCATGAGCTTTGAGGGGGGACACACAGCGAGTAATTGATTCCCTCCGCCGTTCACGGAAGAGACGCAAGAAAATAACTGATTAAAGACGAAGCTCATTTCCTTCATGTTTCAATTTGTTGAGCCCCATGAGAAGATGTATCTCGGTGACTCGCTGCGCAATCCTAGCGAAGGGTCAGATGCTGGCTCGTTGCGTGGCGGTCCCACTGAATATTCATGCTGGAGGATAATCTTAAATTGCGATCAGGTACCAAGGGTGCCGCTCTGAGCCGGAGTCTGCTTCTTGGCGGCGTCTATCCGGTGACAACGCCTCTACAGCAGCTGCTGCTGCTCCGCCCGGCCACACAATGCAGCTCCGCCAGTTGCCATACCGTCCAAGTGAAATAAAAGGAACTAAGAATTACTCAAATGCTTTGTTGATGAATTTGTGTGGTAGAGGAATGTACGGTTGGGGAATCCTCACATTTCTTACAGATGCTGACAGTTTATTCATCGGAAAGAGGAAGACAAGTTATTTTTTATAGAATGGTACTGACATTCAAAAGTAATGAAATTCATCAGATTATTGCATTTCAGTCGAAGAAAGGCAGTCATTTTTACACGTCTGTCCCTTTCACCGAAAATATTCAAGGAAGTAATGAGACAGAATTGGTACATTTTTGCTAAGCGTTTCGACACTCGCTCACAAAACAGTGATCAAATCCGCCGACCGAAAGAACTGCAGTGCAACCAAGCCCTAAAATAAATTTCCTAAAATTTTCAATAAGCAAAATTGTCGACAGTTTCAAGTCTTCCGCGTACGGATTGGACGACAAATTCCATAAGTTCAATATGGCTCCTTTACTCACAGCGAATTAACTATACTCATGTAAATGTAACAAGACACATTTTAAAACTATCAATATATCAGTGTCTGAGACGTATTGTGCACAGGGTAATTATGAACAATGGTGTTCTGAAGGGTTGCATACTGTACGTACAATGAAAGATATCTCTAAATTAATCTTCCTGTATTGTTATAGACACGCCTCATCTTGAAGTGCTTGAAAACTTCACACTAAATTACGCTTCTTAAAATATGACAATGACGCATTGCGCGAACAAGAGCTTTTTTTCGAACTGCGGAACGGAATTCCAGAAGTTCATAACAGTGACATTGTTTTTGAACAGTTAAAGTGACTCAAACTAGCACCATAATCACACGAGAAAGTTTAGGGTGTGCACGCGGCAAATTCGCGTAGTGCCAGAATAATTTTGTGTCGGAATTTTACCAGCGTGTTGTCCAGTTGTTTACGTTGACATGGTGCGCTGTGATGTCGGGAGCTACAGTCTTGGGGGAATGCTAATCGCATCCAAAGCAAATGAAGATATTTGGCCATCTGATGCTGAGAAGCAAGATCATCCTAACGTCCACATCATGCATACCAAGAAGAAAGCCGCGATTTATCGCAGTATTCCTGCATAAACAACTTCCCCTTTGAGACCACTTGACGATAGAGACCCAAGGAAGCTCGCGAGAAGCCAGAAGATGAATATGGTAAACATGAAAAGTGAGATGGCAACACTGAAATGGGAAAAATTTATGGGGAAAAAGATGAGTAAGGAAATTATGAAGGCAGGCAGGGGTGGCAACAAAGATAAGCAAGAAATTTATTGAGATAACAGCAAAGCGCTCGTTCTAACATCGCGAAAAAAACTTAACTTTGTGAAAAACAGTGAAATTTGCATCACTTAATTTTTTTGGAAGCCAATGAGAAACTTTTTCTCGCGTTATATTTTTTACAAAAACGTACATGAAGAAGAATTAATTATAAACAAAAAATTTTTCTGAACCTATTCTCAACTCGAATTTAAAAATTGGAATTTAAAGTTGAAATAATAATAGAATTGTGGCAAAGCTATTCACGCACTTCTATTCCGTGTTTACAATTACCCAGAAATCTAGCATTTGTCGTCTTGAAAACCAAGAGAAAAATTGAAAACTGTAAATTTTCAAACCCGACAAAAATTTTTTTGCATAAACTTGAATTATTATCTATGGGAATTGGCACTTCCAGGGGGAATATGTGGGTAGGCCTTATTTACAATGAAAAGGTTGGATAGGCCTAAAGGTTGGGTAGGCCTTCATTTCATTGAAATAGAATAGGTTCTATGTTTTGCTACAGACCATCTTTTTCAGTTCACTGCTACATTGTTTTTCAGCATCTATTTCTTTCTTCTTGCACTTTTATCTTGTTTTTAAACTTCTTTTTCAATCAATTTTCAGTTTCTTTGTATCTTGTGAATAGATTCCGCGTTCCCCTAAGTCCAAACTAAATGGCACTTTCCTCCTTCCCCTCTTTGGGACGCCTTTGTTGCGGTTATGGAGACTTAAACGTACATCTAATCTAATCTGTAAAAACTTAAAGCTTATCTTTCCGATGGATGCGATGTCTTACTTGATGCGTTTAACACCTTCTGTGTTTTCACCACATTGTTATTTCCATTAATTTTTGTTTCAACACTACCGCAATTGACAAATTTTAAGATGCGTCATAACTGAAATAGAAATACTGAAATCCTCTGACTGAGAATATCTTATTTTCTTGAGGAGGTGATGCGCATCGGCGAAAGTATTCTCATCAAATAAACAAATCATTACTATTTTTTAAAGCCATCCAGATATATTTTCTTGAGATTAGACTAGTTTCAACCATGCAAAAATAGCCCTAATGAGGACAAAATAATTTCCAGTTGTAATCTGTTAAAACTGTTGTAACTTGACCGATCTATTTATTGACTGAACTCAATTACGTAAGCGCCCTGGCAAAATAAGATTCGTAAGCCTAAGTAAAATTGAGTTATGTAGAAATCAATCTCTCCCATACGCCGAGCGACGGATTTAATAAACATAAATTTGACACGTTTTTCTGTCAGGACTAAATTTTAGATTCCTGCAAGTTGTTATCCATTGACCATTACATCGCAGTAATCCCAATTTAAGGGAGATTTTCCTTTCGTAACTGAACATCACGACGCAAGTTGAATCGGAACTTCACGAGAAGCAATGAACAAAAGATCCTAGTTGATGACGTGGTCGAACGCCGTCCATCACGTCTCTGTTGACGTTCAGTCACTCGTTATTCAGAATTATGTAATAGAGGACATGCAGATGCGGGATCAGGCAAGGGAAATCCCTAATTTTTCTGAAGAAGCTGACATTTAATGCCAGCGGAGATTGCCGTGTTCGCATGGGAGAATACATCTCAGAATTTATCCCAGGGTGCTTGCACGCTGGCGTACAGTTCGTAGGGCAAATGAAAATTTTTCTTTTTAACCCAGCGTTGGTCACTGGAATGTTTGGTCACCCAAACTTTCTTTACTTGAGTGCCTAAGTTTTGGTAACATTTCACTTTGGCAATCGTGTACTTAAATGTTTTTCTTTATTATAACATCAATAACCTTCAAGCCACTCAACTGAGGTTGTTGGTTGATGCATCCTGAACTTACAGTTAACCACATTTTCTATTCTCGTCCTACGTAGATATTTGTACTGGCGTTAAATATTGACTATACCTTTTTTGTACAGGGGTGAGCAAACTTTAAATTGCAAACCAAATTTATTAATTACAGAGGTGGTCAACGCAGAATAAATTTCACCTCTGAAAAAATGATGGGGTTATTTTTTGCGTATATAGGGCAATTTTAGACAGCAATAGAAAAATATTTCTAATTTGACCAACAGGTTGTACGTAACAACTGTAAAGTTACACTGAAGAAGGCATGTCAGGTTGTGTATCGTTCAAACAATTACCAACAAAAGTATAACTTTCAAAGAAATATTTCCGCACTGAAGAAGAACTTACTTGAAAAGAGAAATGTCAGAAAGTAGAGTTTTCTGTTGACACTGCAGCTGGACACAGGCAGTCTGCCAATACCATTCAGATTTATTAAAATATGATCGATCCATTGAGTAGAGAGGGAGTAATCCATTTGAGGCATTGAAAGTCGCATTCTCTTTTGTCGACGGCGCTCAATGTGGAGCGACTGTCAGTCACCACAAGATTGCTGTTCCAGGTTCACTAAATAAGTAATTTTGGTAATCACACATCGCGCGTCGAGATATGCGACCACTCCGCATAAAGTACGGGCTCTTTTTTCATTGTGCGGATGACAAAAACTGTAATAAAAAGAACTTATAGCCGAACACTGAGTACCCTAAAAACTGTGACACAATTCACTATCATAAACTAAAAAAAATTCTAACTTTATGTTGCTGAAATGTCCCAGGCCTTGAGTTAGACATGAGATGGTCTTTGTGAGGAAGTAGAACTTGATGGTAGCCACGTTCGCGTAAACAAAGCGAAATGATTTCGCAGAGCTGTGCCGAAGATGAAGAAATATATCGTAAGTTTTATCCCATAGATATACCAGATTGACTGATTGCAAGTATTTGCTGTCATGTAGCCCTTCCTAGCCCCAACACAGGTATTCTCGAGTGAGAGAGAGGAGAGATGTACCATTCAGTATGGAAATAAGGGAACAAGGAATCTAAGCACATGGCGTGTCCTCACCCTGTACGGATAGAAAGAGCAATTTTGAAATAATTTTATGATGTAAGGAAAAATTTTTGGAAGAAAATAATAAGTGCTGAAAAAATTGACAAGAGTGAACCAAAAAAAGATGGTCCACAACAAAACAAAAGCCATTCTATTGCAACGAAAGGAATGCCTTCAAAGTCTTCAGTTAGGGACTTTACTTCTCCTCTCTGGGGTCGCTGATTCCCATAGATAAAATAGTTTTACCTTCTGAAGGGGGGAAAACTTGAGATTCATTACAGAAAATCAGATTAGTTGCTCTCCAAATTCACAACAATTTCGAAAAGTAAATCAGATTTAATCAATTCTAAAAAAGCCAAAGGCTCCTGAAATTCAAGATATTCTAATTCTCAAGTGCTACAAATCGAGAAAGTCCCAGATTGTTCCTGAGTTCCGCCCTCTCTATCGTGCGACAATTTGCTTAGGTCCAACTGTTATTTATTTGCTTAGGTCCAACTGTTATTTATTTGCTTAGGTCCAACTGTTATTTATTAGCATTGCTCAGGATGTCCCATTCGCGTGCACAATAAATACGGACAAAGGGGAATCTTTTGAGCCTATCTTGAGTTAGTGTTCCAGAGGACGACGAAGGAATGCTTCGCAGAGAATCTGGATGTTTTGGTATAAAGGCGTCTGCTGAGCACTTGTGAAAGCTAGTTTTGTTGATAAACAGCATGGATAATATTCCAGAGGCGTCTCTTATGTGCAGGGGTTCCAGAACTACAATATTTCACGTGGCGACGGAGCATTCAAGAAACACGACTTCTAGGTATTTTCTCTCACACTTCGAAGCAATGATACTTGACATGATGACACGGCGATCCTTCACAATGCTGAACCGCCCAAGTGACATATACTTCGGAAACAAAATGCTTCAATAAAATGAGGTAAATTTAGAATGAGAATACGAGTAGACCAAGGATATGGAAAATCATTCATCTCACTCTCAGGTCCTGAATATTATTTAACGAGAACTTCCTTTCGGCGCTCATTCACTAAAAATTTTCAGATAATTTCAGTAATGTTCTCGATCAAATTCCAATTTCGTTCTTAAGAACCTGAAAATACGATGGACATTTCCAACAACATTTTGCTTCAGTTATTTAATTTTTACTTCGTTGGGGTTTCGAGGCTTCTTTGGCTTGATTCGCACTTCATTTTATGAAGCTAAACCCGTGAATGACCCTGCAACTACCGTTTCACTTACATGCTTTCTGCATTCATTCAAGCACTAGATTATTACAAGGCAATAAAAAACAAACTCAAGTATTTGATAAAATTGTAAGAATTTGTTGTATAAATACGACACCCTGGATGAACGTGGCTTTATTTTCAGTTTGTCGCAGCGTTGACAGCGAAGAAACATTACTGCAGCCACACATCGCGTCCTGGGACGTCGCATAACATGGCATGCGCGCAAGCTTCTTACTGTGCTCGTCAGGGGGCAGTTGCGCAGACAGTGAAGGACTCACTCTCAGTTGGCGTTGACTTAAGTTAGGATTGATTAGGAAAACAGTCCCTAGGCCCTAAGCAGATTTGTTCTGCATAATAACTTCCCAAGGGACAAGCATCCGAGGCGCAGTTTGAGAGGTTGCTTGCGCCAGCCAAGATGAAATAGTCCGTGAAGAACCGTCAGACGCACTGCAAGCCAGCGTGCCCAGAGCCGGCTGCGCCAGATTATCCGATTGCGACAAAATTTTTGAAATCTTCAGTTCACTTTCTGCAGGGAAAATGCGCTCAATGCAGTCTATACTCAGGCGCCAGCATATTGGGCATGAAACAATCATTGCGCTCCCAAAAAAAAGAGCGCATCATCGCTTCCCTCGAAGTCATGTTTTGACTCACGAATGAACGTCAACTTGCTATCATATACCGCCATAGAACGTGAGCCTATTTCTAAAATTGTTAAAAGTGGATTTGTCTATGCTTGAGACGATTTGTCGTGCATTATGCGCAGCGCAATCTTGAAGAGATCTAACGTGCAAGATATGTGTAAAAACTCACGCCATATGTTTGTATTCGAGTCATTTTGAAGCCTATTTGTGACTTTTGTTTGCAGAGCATGTTTATACCCTACATAAAACCCGTGTCTCTCCATCCACGCTTCCTAAAGAAAGAATAAAGTTTTCCCCAGTTTTCTGTGTGCTTTAGGTCGAAGACTCGTCTTTTATTCCAGTTTGTCAAGAGTGAAGCCCAGTTGTAGAGCTCGGCTGCTCCTCAAAGTCGGTTTACTGTTTATTGGGTGGCGCCGAGAGGCAGCTGCATGGCCAGTTACATTACACTTACACAGGCTCGGGCGCCCCTGCACAACAGATCTCCATTATCAATGGAGTTGCACTTCAAAGAAACTTGATCGAAAGACGTCATAACGAGACTCAACGTTGCCTGGCGCTTCTAGCTTAGTGCGAGCCAGCAGACGTTCGCCCCAAATGATAACAATAGACAGGCCCGTAGCTTCAGCTTCTGCAGCATATATCAACCTTACTACGATGCACATCGCCAATACTCCCGAGGACAGGATGAACTCTCCCAAAGATTCTACGTATTGGCAATGAAATGCAAAATTTACAGCCATGGTTACAGAAAACATTTGTTTGCATTTTTGCCTAATGTAGAGGAGGCTTTCATAGATGAGTCTCTATATAATGCTTGTGTAGAGACTTACTGAGGATAAAATGCTTCTAATTCACATCAGAAAATCTCAAAAAAAATAGCGAAGGCGTTCTTTAACTTTAGAAACGCTTATTCCCTAGTGAATGCCAAATTTACCTTTCTGAATTTTTGATTCGAAATGCTTTCGCAAGGTTACCTTGAATGAGAGTTCAAGTCACTGATTATAAAGCAGTGAACATTCACGGTGAGGTGCATCAGCCGCGGCTTGCTCGTAAGCCTCCGCACGAGCAGTATCTTTTAGCACGCAACGAGGACTGCTACGAGAAAATAAACAAAAATAATGGTCCGACTAATGTGGTCACAGGCCGAGAAAATTCAATAAGGAAGGAGTGTTACTTGGCTGTTGCCTGTTCGGAGCCTCGGAAACCTGGTCAAGCCGTACGGTTATAGGCGAGAGGGGCATTGCTACTCGCAGCGCAACACCGGGGATTGAGAGAGGAGTACTCGATTCGCTATTTCCTTTTCAGTATTTAATGGCCCGTGGAGAATCCCTTCCAGCCCAATTTACTTGTTTCAAGCCGAACAGTGCTGAAAAGTATGGGTGTTTTTTTTCTATTCAAAGCTGATTAAATAAGTCGGACAATATTCATTACCGATGATTATTCCCGATGCTTAGCAAAAAGCGAAACGAGTGCCATGTGTAAAACTTGATTTTTGGGTCAAAATAATTTTAGTTCTACCAACTACATCAGTGTTAGAAGTTGGTCGTTGGAAGGTGCTGATTCAAGGATGTCTTGTTAGTAAATTCTCACGACTGTGACGTTATTCGAAGGAAGTTTTAGTTCAGCCATTCAGGATCGAACCCTTGACGAGATTGACACCGGCAACAATGCGCTCTCTCCATCACTTACCAATAACTTAAGAAATACGGATTCATAGCTTCAGTTATTGTACTCTAACTCTTAAAAGCATGCGATATTCCCGTAATTTTCTAAAATTATACCATCAATTATGTATTAAATACGGACAAAATCTGAATCATGATATAACAAAATGAATTTCTACAACTCGATTATAAAGAATTTGAATGGCTCTAATTCTGCTAACGACATGGTTAAAACTATTTGGAAAAACGTCAGAACTGAAATGATCTCAGAACCATTTCTTACCAACACTCATTAGCTGAGCCCTTTTAGTTTATGGAAACTGACTTTCACTCATGGGGAGACTTCACCAAATTATTCATCCAAGCTACCAGTGAATTTCAACAGAAACGAATTCTGATAGCATTGCTTTCGGACATCCAGATGATTTCACTTAATGAACGAACGTGACCTTGTGGGCGAAAATTTGAATAGCAACTCTACATGCACAGTCTCATTTCCGATGTTATGATTTGATGCCGTAAAATTCGAGGTTGCGTGCCACTCTCTCGTTCAATTTTCCCCAGTGGTTGAGCACTGTAGTTCTCACAGACAGCACCAAAAATTTACGAGAGATAAGGGATATTGCGATACGTAGAAGCAACTCAGCGAAACTGACCGATCTCACATAATTGAGGTGCAACAAATTTACGGGCAAGCACGCTTAGGTATGTCACCCGCTGTTCTTATTCGTAAATGACGAATGAAGATGGCGTTAAACTAAGAGAAAAAATGGCCAACGCTAACTGTTCTATGTTTCAGTGAAACATTTTACCGGACAGGAAGAATAAATGACACTCTTTCTATAAAGCACATCATTCTGTGCTTAAGGTCGTAGACGTCCATGGAACGAAAACAAAAAAGACACCCAGAATATAAATCAATGCTTTACTGAAAATTTCGGAGCTTGTTTGCAACGCTCTAACTCCGTGGTGAAATGCATTTTAGTTTTATTATTGGGTAGGATTTGCGTTGCTCCAAATGAAAATGATACTACGCTATGGAGTCACATAAAATTCGGTGCGATTTGCTGATGTTTTCGGGTGCGCATTTTCTTACGAAGTCAGTGCAAAACGAATTTTTGCACTCAGGCTGGAAGCTCAAACTGCAGCATTTTGGGAGCTTTGAGAGTAAAGCACAAGGCAAATATCATCCGGAAGATAGGTACGAGTGTTCTCAAACTGCGGGTTTCAAAAAGTAAGGGCATCACAAATAAGAAACATGTTGTGGAATGAGCTATTTGCTAGACAGAAAGTCTCCTGAGCATAACACTGGATGTCAAAGGATGAACCACACATCTTGATCGAGGCATGCTTTTACGCATCTGCTTGCTAGTTACTGGAAACATCTTCAGTGCGCAATGCTTTTAAAGAAAGGAGCTGAAACCATAACACCATTGAGTGAAAGTTTAATTTACGAGACATCCATGACCATTCGTAAGCGCTGTAGCTCATAGTGAGAAAGCTTTACTCACGAAACGTCAATAAATACTAAAAGAATTGGAGCCAAATCATCATTGCGAGGATGACTAACTTACGATGCATTTATAGGTGTACACCCGAACTTTACTGAATTACTGAATGACCGACTCCTTAGCAAATCTGGCTTGTAGTCCCTCACGCGCGTTCATGACAAAAGAATACGATGAGCGCATGACGATCACGTTGAGTGATTTATAAACCAAGCGTTTTTCGTTGAGTAAAGTGCTATCCGTGCCGCGACGGCTAAGCGAAAGGCAAATAGTTCCCTGCATTTTCACAAGTCGAACTTGGTAGGGGGAATACAACATCACAGGAAACGGTGATCATTTATTTCAAAGCCCACAAAGTATTAATCGCTGAGCGACAGATTTGTCTGATTTGTAGCAGCTTTCCATCAACGAGGAGCGCGCGACGGCAATCATATTAAAAGTTGCAGTGTATCCACGCATCTGGTGGGCGACTCGCGCGAGCTTCGTGTTGATTGCAATTTTAATGCAAAACGCTATTGAAATCAAAGGATCCCTAGCAACTCTAATTTGTTGCCGCGCTAAATGAATCTGTTTAAAATAATGTCACGGCGATAAACTCAAGTGAAAATTCAAAAGACAAAATTTAAAGCCTGTACAGCCAGAGTCTTTCATCAGGGAGTTGGTGTTTATTTATGGTGCTCTGATATCACACAGCGACATTTTTATGCAGGCATCTGAACCGAGTAATGCACTCAATTAAGAAAACTGTCACAATTCGCCTCGGAGGTAAAATAATATAAAAACCATAAGTAAAAAGGGAGCTTCATTCAGTAACCTTTTTGATCTGCTGCATATTAAACACGTTCAGAAGAACGAAGTAATTTACAGTTCTGCTGGATGGCCGATGCTATTGTGAGAAATATTCTATGATGAGTAATCGAGGGAATGTGGAAAACAGTTTTTTTCAAAAGAGACGGGAAACAATCTCGAATCAAGCTGAAGTCAGCGCCGATCAGCAAATCTCGATGGCGGAGGCGATAATTTTCTGAAGATAAGAGAGTTTAGCAAAAAACGGAATCTCGATGCGCACGGAATATTGCGGTAATTTTTCGAGCGCGGCGCATGGATGCACTACGCATCCATCCACTTTTTAATCATGGCTCTGCAATGCTCCCGCGCTGAGCCACAATTTTTGCTGCGCTACCCTTTATTTTTAAGGAGTTTTTCTTCATATTCCAGTGAGTTGGAGGTTTTTGCGCCTCGGGGTGATGGAGGGCGGCGAGTCCGTAGAGTTTGGAGGGAGAGCGGCGCGAGCGAGGGGGAATGTCTCCGCGTACACACACACGCACGCACTCACCAGCCAGCGCACAAACTTCTTCGAGGGTTCAACTTTCTTTTTTCGTCTCCTAACTTGAGGGCAGGGAATTTATTAATGTTCTATTGCGTGTCTTGTTAAATAGTGGCAGAAGTTATGGCGCCGCGATGAGACCAGCTGCTTAGACCTCCTTTGATTTATCGGTAACAGATGCTTCCTGCCACAAATAGCGAGCCCAACTTCAAGTATTTTAAATAAAATGGCTAATACTACATCGGCAGAGCTTGGCAAAGTCAGCAAGTGACGTCAGAAAAAACAATGCTTTCGTGTTTTCATAGAACGCGGCTCTAAAATTTGTAATCCGTGCTGGAAATTTTAATTGCACTTGAAGTGAGCTCAAATTTATTCAGTTCTACTAAATCTTCATCAAACTGAGAGAACAATGCGCTAGTTTCATTGAACATCTTCATAATTTAATAGAAAAGAGTTCAAGTGGACTGGCTCGTCAGTTCGACGAAGTAAATGAAAGATAAAACTTTGATGACATAAGAGGGTTGTACTAAAATAACACGCATGAATGTACTGCAAATGAGGATTCGTTTTTCCAACGAATATTGATGTCATTCATCGTGCTCAGATACGTCGATGATCAAGCTAATAATCCTCACATAAGTTTCAATGTATTGGGACCGATCAAATTAAGTCTACGGACTTTGCATTAACATTTAACTTACTTTTAAGAGCCTACACGAAAGAAAGCTTGCCTGAGCTATTTATGACTCAAAAAGATGCTGGTAAATCAAAACCAACTCACATGTTGCACAAATATTTTTCTAAATATATAACACTAAGCATATTGACCGTCGCTTCCCTAGTTTCAGGGGAAATGTTGAGAAGAATTGAAATTGAAATTGAGAGGTAAAGCATTTTGACATGTTTTTTCAGTGAGCAAGTATTTCACATGTTTCATATCATATTTGAGATTATAAAATTGAAAGAAAAAATTCCGACTGGGAAAGGGCTTTTTCTGCATGCAAGCATTTGATGTAATTTATCAGATATCGTATTTGAGATTGTTGTTTTTTCTGCCCATCCCCTGAAATTCAAACGAAGTCTTGCGCAGGTTCAAGGACTTGTTTAGGGCCTCAGATAGTTCTAATAAAAAAGAGAGGAAGCCTCATTACTTTGCAGTCACTCGTTAGACACTCGCAAGTCCCTCAGTCAGGTACTCACCGCCTTCTTAATGAACGAGACGAAGCCATAGCCTTTGGATTTGAGTGTGTGGGGGTCCCTCACCACCCTGCAGTCTCTGTAAAAGAAAAATAACACTTTAGCACAACGATGTTGGATCACAGGAAAAGCAGTTTTTAGCTCGCTTATTGGAACAATGTCACTTCTCGTTTTACTGTTTTCAAGTCTCAGTAAAGGAAAAAAGACACTTTAACTCCGCGATGTTGCATCATAGGGAAAAGCAGTTTCTAACTCGCTCATTTGACCGAAGTTACTTGTGGTAATGCTTTTATCTCGTCTCTACAAAGGAAAAAAATTTTACTTTAACACAGCGATGTAGGATGAAATTGCAGAAGATATTCAAACTCATCTACTATAATCCAGTTGTTTTTCGTAATATTTTTACCAAGAAAATACAACTTTAAGGTTAATACGTTGGATCCCAGACAGCAGTAATTTCAAACTCATACTTCAATTCCAATTTCAAACTTATTCATTTGATCAAAGATATTTTTGCAAGGTTTCATCAAGTCCTTTTCGAGAAATTTTTCCCCAAGACTTGGAATTTGAATGATGGGGAGAAAACACTACAAAGTAACGTATCGTAAGTAGATATTTATTGTATTTCTGTTCTTAAATTTAAAAGCAGCCTCTGTCAAGAAAACATACTACTTAAAGCCTAGGACATTAATTCTCAAGGAGAAACTTTTCTTCTCTCACTAATCAAAACGAAATTAATATGTTTTCGTAGGTATGAACCTAGATATATTTTAAGAGGCAAGTGAAATAACTCAGAGTCCAGTGAATGAAAGCATTAGATTCAAGTATTCTTACTAAGTATTCAAAGAGCCGAATAGTGTTTTTTACTCTGAAAATTTAGCTAAAATCTTAATAAGTTAAGTTAGAAACAATAAGGGCAATAACAATAATTGCTTCTGATGACATATATATATAAAAAAGATTAGATTCGATTTCAAGTTAGTATAAACCTCCCTAACCGCCACAAAAAAAGCTTATCGAAGAGAGGAAGGAGGAAGGCCCCATTTAGTACGGAGATCAGAGAATGAGGAATCTATGTCGAAGGAGCATAGAAACAGTAAGTTGAGAAAGAAGTTCATGAAATAAGATGAAAGGTGAAGAAGAAAGTCAGAGGTGCTGAAAAACAGGACAGCAGTGAACCGAAAAAAGGTGGTCCTTAACATAACAAAAATCATTTTATTTCAACGAAAAGAAGGCCTACCTAACTCTCAGCTCGGACCCTCACATTTTCCCCCCGGGAGCGCTAATTCCCATAGATACAATACTTGCATCCCCCTGAGGGGTTCTGACTTCAAGTATCCAAGATGCAATGTGTTGCTCTGATATTCATTAAAACGAATTTTAAAGGGATAAAAGCACAATATAAATATATTTATATATTTTTATTTAAAAACTGTTACGTGTTTTGACAGGATAAAAGCTAAAGAAAAATGTCTGCATTCAATTTTTGTGTAGCATCATAGTTGTGTATTATAAAGATTTGAATTCAGTGAATACATTTTCTGTGCATGTATTACGTGAGAAAAGTTCATATGCGAGTCCAATGTGCCTCCCGCAAGCACAGAGGCTCTCACGTCGTACGTTTCTCTGGAACAAGAGAAAATTTTGATGCCGTCGAGTTACTCTTGCAACCCAAAATTTTATGACATTTCAAAGTTAACATCAAGTTGCGGCTGATAATGTGAGGTTACTTGTTAATGTACTTGTAGGTAATGATCTTTTGCTACACTCGAAAAAATTATCTACGTGATTTAATCTAAGGTCCGAGTAAAACAAATTCCTTCGATTTGATTTTCTTCAATTTCTTCTATTCTATCCTGCTTTATCTTCCCTAAGTAATATAAAATTACAGGTAGAGGAACATAGACTAATTCAACGGCACAATCCTAAGGATGTAAGAAGCTGCAGAAAGCAACGGCTAAGAAAATCTGAAGCTGCGTAGGAAGTACTCTCGTTCTCGGAAGCTTTTTCTCGAGCAAGGGCTCGACGAAACCTTCCTCCTGTCTCCAATTTCCGTACTTTTTTACAAAAAGCATTCTTTTTCATAGCGCTGCTGATTTTCCTCTAGGAAGAAGTGAACAGGAGAAATGCGGCAAGAAAAGAGCGCGCAGAGCTAAAGTGAGAAGCAACCTTTCGTTGAGAGCTTTCGTGCTAATTTTTTTAGCTACCGTGGAAATTGGCGCATTTTTCTGTCAGAAACAGAAAGCAGTACATGATCTTATCTGATGGGTGAACACTGCGAAATAAACTTACGAAGTGGAGGAGCTTAGAAATTATTTTTCGCGAGTTTTAGAGAATTGTAAATTAAATCCTTGTTATACAAGGTACATCAATTTTCTTGGTCTCTTTGTCTCTATAGTTCAAGACATTAAATAATTTTAAAATAACAATTATTTCGGAAGCGCAAGTCGAGCATAAAGGGAATGATGAAAACAATGAAAACACCTCGTAATTTCGTTATTTTTCAAACAGATACTCGTTTTTTGCGTAAGTTATTGTGCATACGTTCAAGGAGCAGGTAATGTCCATCAAAAATTAAAATACTGTTCATGCTAGATCAATTATATCAAACTTGACAATGATTCGAGAGTCTTTCGAAATCATGCAATTGCGATGCGATGTGTTTCTAGCATTTTTTACATTCTTAGGACATTAAAATATATGAAATCTCAGATTCTGTTTGCGAGAATTCACTTAAAGAACGATAATAATTAATCCACTTAATGAATTTCAATGAGAGATTTGAGTTCACGGTGTACCTACTCGGAAGAGTGTCTTGTTCTATAGAAGTAAAATTAAACATAATTTCAGATTACATTTTTCACCACCTAAGGCATCATATTCTTTAGTTGAAGTAAACCCATCAACGGCCCTGAGGACTATACGGTGCTTTTTTGAAAAGTGTCAAAAGAATTGTATTTCTTGGTAAATTTCTATTTCTTGGTAAATTTATTTTCAAATGTGTACTTTGAAGTTCGCTGCCAAGTGGCAGTTCCTTCCTTATCGTGCCGTTGGTGACAACCTGATGCCAGTCTAATGACGCCAGTTATGATTTCGGGAATATGAGTTCAAAAATGCTGACGTTCATGGGTTAAGTTTAAAGATAAAGTTATTTTCGGATCGAAGTTTGAAAACTACTTGTCATGGCTAGAACCCAGGCTTCAGGAAGTGGTCACAAACTAGGCTTGTGAGAACAAAAGTGGCATTCAAGAGATGGTAGAAAATCATTGTCTTACTGGGGATATGATCACGAAATATGTATATTATTCGTAAGTATAATATCTGAATGCTTGTTACGTGATAGACTCTTATTGATAGATCAATCAATCACGTCGTATCAACTAAGCTAGGTTTATCTCTGTGAAAAAATCTTAACGTGATGTTAAAACGATATTATTTGTTATCAATTACGCGAATCATGATTTTTTTACATCAAATATCCACTGCACTAGCAAATTTATGAAAACATTTGACTGAAGCACGAACTTTAAGTGTATAAAATTGAATATTTGTACAGTTTTGTTAAAATTCATTCCCTGATAGCTGCACATTTATTTCACGTTTGCTGTTCCTTGAACGCCATTCTAAATCTCACGTAACTCGCATGTCATGTAAAAGTCGAAGAATTTCATCGCAAGCTGGCAATGAAAAGTATTCTTCTTCCACATCGCTTTATTAAACAAGGAAGTAATACGGTCAGGTTAACACACTGGAGAAATTCCAGCTAAGTAGGAAAGTGGGATGAGCCATAAAATGAAGTCTTTGGATTTTTAGGAAAGGCACACGCATTATTTAAGGGTGCGTCCCTGACTGTTCATTTTTGCGCCCCAGAACTGTTTCATACGAAGCTGCTCTTCAGTCGCATATTATCTAACATCCGTCCCTGCGAGGCAAAAACAGACGCTTCTCATTTGTTGATGAGGAGGACTGCAGCAAGTCGGTGCAAGTATTTTCAGAGCGCAATTATTGGTAAATTAGAGAAGAGTGGGGGAGTAGCGCTGCTATGCAAATGAATCCGAAACAAAAGTTAAGGGCACAAGTTGAAGGCATTAAGCTACTCCACAGAGACTTCTAACATCCCACTGCTCTACATTGGCAATGATGGGGGATTTTCTCAGCCTTAACTCTCTTCCGAACTCTTAATGTGGCCTGATCCCGTTGGAGAGCATCGATAGGAGAATAGTTAAGCTTGCAGGGAGGTTCCGACGAGCGAGTTATTTTTAAATTCTAATTACCTGCTCAGGATAATTTGTTTATAGAAACAAAATTTGTCGAACTGGGTTTGAAAATGGGAGTAATTCTACGAAATAATTGATGCGCTAAGTCGTTTCCCGCTTATTGCACTTTCCTCAAATTTTCTCCATAGAATACTATAGCTGTCAGGGAGGATATACTCCATGGTGTCATTATACTTCAGTCTAACATCTTTTTATGAAAATTTTGATTTGCTGCTTTTCAACCCTGGAACGCTTTCAGGAATCGCCATTTTCCAGGGATCATTAGGCCAATGATTTTAGTTAATCTTGATGCTCTTTCTTTTCATGGCAATTGACGGATGTAGAAGCCAGTGAATATTCAAAGCCGGATGACATTTGAAGAAAAGTTGACTGACAATATTGAGCACACTTCCATTTCACTGGTAAGCTTGGCGTAAACACTTGATATTTGAAGTTGTCATAGACGAACTCAGTTATTCAAACATCAACAGTCCTAATGATCATTCCACTCATAGTCAAATAAATTACACTTCAAGGTTTCTGTTGACATCAAGAAAACAACACAACAACCAACAGGTTGTTTCATCGTAGTGAACGCAATAAAACTTCTTAGAAACGGCGTAGCTTGTATGTCATTTATGTCAGACTCGTATGTCATCTTCAGCATTTAATGTCTCCGTACTGAGAGTGTCACGGCGCTCTGATAAAAACGATAGCTGATGCATCGTTATCTCTGCATTTAACGATGCTTGTGTATCCGTTAAACAGCACAAAAACAAGGCTCAAAGGAACGTTTCATAATTCCAAGCAATTTCCGTTGTTTGGCTTATCGAACTAAGAATCTGTAATTTGAAACATTTGACCCAAGCCCGATAGCGCACACCAATTTTCCAAGTTCCATGATCAAAAGCCATTAAGATATGCCACTTTCTCTGCTCACGGCCCGCTGATTCCTTTGTGCGTGACAGTTCTTACAAACAATAATGGGAACAAGGCTGAAGTCATTGACGGTTGTTCCAGCGACCGATTGTGTTTAGCTCCTAAGGCCGCACTTCTTGTAAACAAAGCCTAAAGCCCACAAGGCTCGAACAAACACACGAGCGCCTTATCGTCTTTTCTCACACGCAAAATGTTTCACGCAAAAGACTCCCGTGAATATCGGTGCACAAGTTCCCGATCATCGACTTATAATAAACTTCTGGCAAACAATGGCATTCCAACACGTATTTTCTTTCCCCTCGGAAGCAAATTGGCCTAAAATGCAAAACAAAAGAGCATTGGCAAAGTAGGATCAGTGGCGGAGGGATTCCGCGGTCCCGCTCATGGGATTCGCTTTCCTGAAGAGCATTTTGTCGCCCGTCCCGACTATCTCAGGATAAGCTCTCCTCTTGCACCAGATTTTCCATCGAACGAATTTCAGAGACAATTTCCTCAAATTACTTCTATGGGGGCGGTTTTAATGTAGGATTATCGATAACGGGGTACGCTAAAGAAAGCTGCTCATACATTAAGTTCTAACGAACTTACGATAATCGTTCAGGTGCGCCGAGAAAAAGTCGCATAAAAACTTGAGTTCGTGGCCTTATTTACTCGAGCTTTTTGCTGGTACAGCTGTGCGTGGGGCGACTTGTCTCTTAAATGAGTTCAAGAAAAAGAGTCTCGAGTCGGGCTTCTCTTGACACAATAGATGCATTTAAATGGATGCTACGGACACCAGCGCTATCTGACGGGATGCTCCGGAGTGTAGGGGACAAAAATAAGCAAGAAGTTTACGAAGGAAAAAAGTCTGTTTGTTTCTCCGAGTTTTTCGAAGTTGCTTTGCTCTCGTTTAGCCTCCCTGGTGAGCCGCAGTGCTTTGTGGGATGCGTTTGCTGAGCAACGTTCCTTCTGAGCGCCGTCGTCGAATTTTGCGCAAAATAAAAATCACGCGAAAGTCTTCGTTTTAACCAAAGTGAAGAATTCTCTCTATTGGATATTGATCGTTATAAACACACCATGTTGAGTATGGTGTATCAGTGTATTATAGTATAGTACAATTACTAGTGTACATGGCTAGTCAAAAATAATGGGATTTGATATTTTCCTTAAATAAATCTACCAGATGTGGATGACAAATAAATATATCCATCTTAATCGTACCCGCAATTGAAATAGTTTCGTACTTGTGTACTGGTGAAACTCGTACCACAGATACGGTCATTAGTCATTCTTAAGAGCGTGACAGAGACGAACCAACCAAGCGAGTAACATCAGCGTATTATCACGTAGTGGATGTAATACATTAACAATGACTATTTACACAAGAAAATAAAGTACTGTTCGTACCACCCTGTATTCTGCATAAATTTTTGTATTGTACAAAAAGCTCTGTTTCACACTACTCTATAAAATACTTAAAGATCAGTATTATAATATTATTACATAGGACGTTTCACTACCGAAGACGCTACAGAGACGTTTCATCGGTTTTGTATTTATTCCTATTAAAAGCAAATGATAACAGAGCAGAGCTCGCGGATATCTGGTTATTTAGCACGTAGCATCTTTTTTCCCTTCGATTGGTATTTACCACAACACGAAAATGTATTGATATCATGTTATTAATAAGCAATGTCACAGCAGTTCAATTTAATTTGAAGGGCCTATTATCTAAAATAATTTCATGGGTGATCTAAAAATAACTCGTAGCTACTTCATTGAAAACCTTTTCAGATTACGTGAGAATGGATTATAGGGTAATTAAAGTCTCCATAACAACAATAAAGGTGTCCCCAAGAAAGGAAGGAGGAAGGCACTATATAGTATGGAATTTAGAGAACGGGAAATTCATGAACAAGATATATCCCTGCACTGCACGTGGAAACCGTATGATCGAAGAAGATTATAAAACAATATAAGAGTTGAATAAGACAGTAATAGGTGCAAAAGAAATGGACAGCAATGACCCGAAAAAACGAGGGTCTCCCGTTTTTCACGATTTCTTATGTTCTTTTAATGATTTTCTGTTCATTAAAAGAACATTTTAATTGCAACAATAGGAATGGCTAGCTAACCTTCAGCTTGTGACTTCACATTTTCCCCCCGAGAGCGTTGTTCCCCGTAGATTTAACAGTTGTACCCCTTCAGGGGATGCAAACCTCCATGAAGTTGGACTATGGCAATACATCAATTGATTCTTTACTAAAATGACACTGAAGCGCAGAGCGGTTCAACTGCCGGTATGGATTGGTATTTCGGGAAACGACATGAGAAGCAAGAGAATGAATGTACACAACCTTCCATAGGAATTATATTGAAAGAGCTAATCATGAAAAAAGTAATTTTCAGCATAATCGCTATAAGGGTCTGTAGTGCATCTACATTTTTGTGAAAAAGATCATTGCGTTTAGGTCCCTAAAGCTACGCGCAATTTTGGAAGAAAGAAAAGAAATTTGATCGACGTGCGCGTAAAAATTGATGACGGATTGTTTTCAGGTTAATATTTCAGCAAGGTGTGTAGAGAGATAGTAATTAACTCCCATACGCTCACGATAACTGCCTGAACAAACAGAGCTGAGACCGAAATGCTCACAAATCAAGACCTGCAATGCAGACATTTGCTTTGAGTGACACAAGTGAGAGTACAGAAAGGTTAACTCTTCCGTCCAGGAGCCGTTTCGTGTCACTGGTAACTGACATTTTAGAAGAACTTATGAACACTTCTTTAAGGCGACGCGTTTGCTTGCCTTTGATATGAATCTTGGAAAGAGCACCGACAGCTAAAGCGAATGAATAAAATATATTCGAAAGTTTCATTCGAACCCCAACCAGCGGGAAGCGAGCACTTCTATCTCAGCTCGGAAATTTCGTCTCCTCTGCGCTGGAGAATGCAGAAGCACTTTAAAGAATTCAGGATCAATCTTGCCTCTCGAAGATTTGGGTCTCGGTGCAGAGGTCGTAAATTTTTCAATTGCGTCAATTCGCCAGGCAGAATATTGTAGAGGCGCTCATGACGCGCTCGGCGGACGCGCTCCAAAAATCAATCCGAAACTCTTTCAAACGCTACAAAGTTGTGAATATAATGAAATTCACTGTGCTTTACTGCATTTATTGATGGAAACTTCGATTTCATCGTACCGTTCTAGACAGAAACACTTTTGAAGAAGTATCACAACAGAGAAGTTCACTCGGTTACAGCGTTGGGCAAGCAACATTTCACTCCTATGGGTCAAATTGTTGGCGTGTCAGAAGTGACGTAGCAAACATTGCTATCAGGTTAGTTAGATTGAAATATCGAACAGATTGGGTACTTTACAAATATCAGCGCTCCAAAAAATGATTGTAAAAAAATAAAACGTAAACGGTGGAACAACAAAAGATAGTTTCATTACTTCAATTACAGTCGACATTGAGGAAAATTGAAATGCTTTCATTTCGTATATGTATAGGCCCTGCTTGATGGAATCCATTAAAATCCAGTAAAGAAAGTTGGGGTATAAATAAATGACAAAACAAATAGAAGTAGCTTTCCTTTTCTATTTACGTAAAAACTTCAATTTGAGAAATCGGAGGATAAAAACACTTATAAAAGTAATAGGCGTGAACCACATATGATAACTGAAAAAAATTCCGTATTCACTGAGTTTTGACGAAAGTAAGTGAGAAGCGAAGATTTTGTCCATTAAATTATAAGCTATTAATTTGACATCGCTTTCTACAGTCTAGTATTAATGACAAAATAATTCTACAATTCACTAAATTAAAATGTTTCATTAACAAAAGTATCCTCATCTTAACTTGGACGTTATGTTACGTTGGAGTCAAATAATTTTGCGATATGACATAATATTTCGTCTAATGGCGAAGTAAATATCTGGCCATTTGAAAAAACTCTATCTGAAACCTTAATACGGCTGTAAGAAAATATGATGAACAAATCAGAGCGAGTAAACTTTCAAATGCTACCAGGGCAGAGCGCAAAAATTTGGAACAGAAATTCAAGTTGCCGGAAGTCTTCAACCTCGGTGACAAGAACACATTATTCTATAGTGTAGAGTCTGTAAGTCATGCATGTAGGTGGAAATGCACATCAGAGCTGCGGTGTAAAGAGAAATTCAGCCGATCAAATTTACAAAACCCACATTGTGAAACAAAATCGTTCCTGTACATAAGGTCTCTATTATGGGCTTCAGATGGTCGTTGAGGTGTAACTGAATTTCACTATGAATGATGTTTAATCAGTAAACCTGATTTACACGCCACGCTATGGTACTCAAGCCGGACACATCGACCAAATACGACAAGTCGTTAAAGGCGTTATAGTGAATCATTGCAGAGGTGCTCGGCCGTTTCGCTGCGCCCGGTGAGGTGTGCTCTGCGCAGGCTGACGTCACGTATTCACTGTAATGTTGCGTGCTGGGGTCCGAACGAAAGACTTTTGCGTGTTTTATGATTGGTTAAACGCTCGTGAACATTGAGTCGGCTTTAACGGCGGACCAGCTCTTGCCTTTCAATGACGTGCAGGCGCGGGTGAAAGAATGTCGGCTCGGAAGAGAGGGCTTTTCATTAGCAATTTCGTCACTTAACGTTCAAAAGATTACTTCAAAAGTACGAGCCGGTGAGACGGGATAAAGTCTGTTGGTAGCGTTTAATCTGACACTATTTACTAGGTTTGGTCTAGTCAGCGACTGGTGGCGGCGCAACCGAGCTATAAAACCAGACGGAAACGAGCCATTTATTACCTCATTTATTATATTATTGCTCGTGTAGCGTTGCGAGTGCCATAACTCGGCCACATGGCGAGATTCTTCTTCTGTTGCCTGCGTCCTAGACGCTCCAGAGCCTGCAACTCTTTTACGATGCTCTAATGAACTACAGTAGTGAACCTTTCTCTTTGAAATTTTTGAGACTGGAACAAACTGAGGTCACTAACGGCCTCAGATGCGCTGCGCTTGATGTACGGGTGTGTGCAGCACCACTCGGAAATTCTACGGAAAAATTCTCTTGCTGGCTTTTTGTGGAAGGGCAAACTGGTTACAGGAAGAAAAGTCAGGAGTATGTTTCAAATCAATCGGTACAAAGGTCAGTTTAGTAAAGCGCATTGAAATAAATTCATTTTGATTTATCAAACATGCTTGCTAAATACAAAGAAAACACTTAGGGAGACGCTAACAGGTGATCGTTTGTTGTATGTCAAAGGCTGGAAACTGTCTTGCGAAAATTTTTGCAAAAACTTGACAGTTGAATTAAAGGATGACTCGGAATATCGGTGTGGAACCTTGCTTTCCGCTGCACCAGGATGTAACTAACACAGCAGCTCCTCCGGTCGGGAGAGACAGCGCACCGGTGTACCATGAATTAGACGCTCCAATCAATTTAAAAGAATAGGATAAAATAATATTGAATAAAATAAAACAGAAAAACAGAATACAAGAGAATATAATGTAGAATAAAATAAAATAGAAAATGATAAAAAAATAAAATCGAAATTGGCTACGGAAACGAGCCAAGTGGCCCATTCTCGGGTTGTCCCCAAGATCAGTGCCGTCGAACACGAATCAAGCGCAGGCTTCAACGAAACACGTTTACAACCATCAAATTCTCCGCACGTACACCAGTAACATTGATAGCACAATATTTATTAACGGGGTCATATGAGCAGGATAAACGATAGTATCCATTACCAAGCAAGTGAACAATGAACAAGCCACACAATTTTATTCTTTCACATTATTGAGACTTTTTACCAAGTAATATTCAGCTGATGTTAAACAATTTTCAATTCAAGCTTGTAAATCTTGGGAACGCGCTCAAAGAACGTCTGCCTCTTGAGCTACGATTGTCGCGAGGGTGTTGTGCATTTCGTTTTGGACGCGTGTTGAATTCGTAAAAAATTGTATTGGGGCCAAAAAAATAGCCTCAAATTTATTGTAGATGGTGTAAAACTTGCAAGAATAGCAATCATTTTTATGGCAAAGAGTTCTCGTTTAAAACACGTTCTTACTGTTCATTAAATACGAATATCTATGAGGGTTACTTTATATTTTATTAATTTCTCAATCTTTGAGTCAGGATTTCTTTAAAATGAATATCCATCAATATGTGTTAATTGCAGTTCAAAATCAGAAATTTGCAACGTTCGTCACTCTTGGTGTTCGGGGATGCAGACAACAGGAAGAAGTAGGCACGGGCAGATCAATCAAGGAAAAAAGCAACAAATTGTATGCTTTCATAGATTAGATAAGTTAGTTTAAGCTGTTCTAATTATCAAAAAAGGTTCCAAACAGAGGAAGGCGCAAAGTACCATTTAGAATGGAGCTCAAGAGACGGGGAATTTATGCCCAAGGTGCGTTTCTATACAAAATCTTTTGCGCATAGAAACAGTCAAAGTGGGAATGACGCTTACGAAACTAGATAAAAGATGGAGATATTAGTAGGAGATGTAAAACAGGACAGCTCTGAACCGAAAATAGTCCGTAACAAAGCAAAAATTCTACTCTATTTCAACATGAGCAAGCCCTACTTAACTTTCATTATGGGACCTATTTTTCAGCGGAGTGCTAATTCTCCTAGATACAATAGTGGTATCCCGCTGAGGGCTGTGTACTATAATATGGGAGGATATATAACTAGACATTATGCTTGTACTGAACATGACGCAAAGTTAAGCAAAGAAACACAGTCAACTTAGGATTATTTGACTGATATCCTGCGTTAAACGACACGCTCGCTCTGAGGGGCGAACAGACAAGTGAGGAGATGGGGTTGAATCATTAACAAGTTCTCCGCGTATTGGGTCATATGTGTACCATTCGGTATATTGCTCATTCACGTGCTGGTATAAATGAATGACATTTCATCTGTTTCGCGATCTCTTTACCAAATAACTTATCATCCCGGGTGAAATGTTACCGTGCAATTGTATTTCCATATTTCCTAGGAAGGATAAAAATGTATTCGAGCGTTCGAGTCGATTTCCCAATTCTGGTACTTACAACCTAACAAAACCAACTGTTAACAACCGCGGAATTGTGGTAAACGTGTTAATATAAAGCCATTTTTATGTAACCATCGGGTTGATATGTAAAGTAAACGAATTATATAAAGATCCATGAACAAAACACATCGAAAACCACGTGATGTTTTCAAAAAACCAGCAATCAGATGAAATCATCAGGCTTAATTATTTGAACAAATGAGCCGTTAGTGCAATGCTGTCTTACGTAGGAATGCAGGGGAGAAAGAACTCGCTGACCCGTTTGATGGCTTCTATTTTCAAGCGTGTTCAGTAACTCGCACACCAAGTACTTCGTACAACTGATTTCAGTATTACAGATCGTTGCTCAACAAATTTGGCCTTCACATACTTCAGTAAAGTCATTATTTTCCACAACTTATTGCAATATTTCAGATCGTTGCTCAACAAACTTGGCCTTCACATACTTTAGTAAAGTCATTATTTTCCACAACTTATAGCAATATTTCAGATCGTTGCTCAACAAACTTGGCCTTTACATGCTCGCATCAAGTCACTGCATGTGAGCGTATACGTTTGAGACGTTTCCGTAAGGGATTTGATGTGCCTACTTTCTGAAAGTGGTTAGCCAGTAAATTCAAATCTTTTTATGATCATGATTAATAACCAAGGTTTCATTTGGCTTCCATCGTGCATCGTTGAGGTGCTTCTAACTTCTTCTTTACTTTTTGGTCGTCAAACTTGAACAAATGTCATTTTCACTTTGATTTTTTAGATTTTATCGAAAAATTATACGAAAGTATTCAAGTTAAATCCTCTGAGGATTTTTTTCCGTCATCTATGTTACCTCATTTATTACTTTATTACTTTAGATTTTGTGCAAGAATTTAGGGGGGAAATATTAAAATTGAATGATTCCAAGATATTTCTTCATCACATGTAACCAACGAGCTGCTCTGAAAAAGCAGTGCTAAATCCGTGCTATTGCGACATGAGTGAAAGATCATGAACATTTGAACACAATACTTCCAAGAGATAGAGAGTGATGTTACATCGAATTACGTGTATATGCTGTTCATTCGCTGAAAATTACCGTCACTGTGAATGCATATGCACAAGAGAGTTCCATATAAATTTGGTTAATATTTTTACAGGAACGCGCGAGCGATATCCTTCTCATCCGTTTGCAGGTGCTCTTTCGAGTTCAGGTTTTTATTAGAAACAAAAGTGTTCCCACGGATAAAGCTAGAATTGTCTAACTTTCCCCGTTACTGTAGCATTCTCTTTCAAAATAAAACTAGGAAATTCCCTTGTTTTCTTTACATTGAAAACATTAGCCCTATACTCAGAGAACCGAGGTCGCCAAAGCGTTATCATTTATATGCGAGTGACAACACTTTCTGCTCTACCATCATGACCTCTGGTACAGCACTTTTCAATTTTCCCCTATCACCATCACAACGAACATGACCCGGCACGACCAACATGACTGTCGCAGCCGGCAGCACCAGCATCAGAGATGTTCCACCAGAAGGACAGTCACCGACCTCGTAACTAAAATTTATCACTCTCATTTGAGGCGGTACAATAAGAGAGGTACGTGCGCCATTCGGACGGTCCCAAGAGTGGACGAGTGTTTCCTCTTGTCACTGGAGTCTCTTCTCTTCAGATACGTTCGTCATTAAGAGGACTATAAGAATGCAAGAGATGACGCACTGAGCTAGCATGGAAAGATCCTTTCTAAGTGCGTCGCGATGAATCATGAATGCGGTTAGATTTATCTCGTGTTTACGGCTTTCATTTGCGACGCATGTGATGTTTTGGACTTCGGGCGGAGTGGCAGCCTTAAGTTACAGAAACATACCTAACATTCCAGCCCAAGTCGCATTTTCTAATTAGAATTTTCGACTTCGCTATCTGCTAATCGGGTGTTTGGTAAGCAGAGAGCGGACCTCTCCGACAAAGGGAAGTTACCGTCTAAACATTACACTCTGAGTTCTGGCATACAAATAACCTACTTCCAGTTTAATTCTCATGTCTGGTGTCCTTGTTGGGTGTTAGGACAGTGAGTTATTGATCCTAGGCCGCAGTTCTCCCTCCCAACACGAGACTTGTGCAGACGAATGAAGTGAAGCTGATGATCTTATTCGCTATATTTTGCATCAAAAATTTAAAGTTGTACATACGTGTCAAGGCAGTTGAGAAGGAATGCAGCTTTGTTCCAAAATTTCTTTCTCCAAATCATAAGTATAATCGTTGTGTGTTTTGAAATCGTTTTCAACTACTGATTTATTTGATAGAGAATAATTTTACTTGGTTTTGGGTATAAGTGATCTTATATTACGTTGTTTGTAGGGAGAAAAAAGACAACGAGACACCTTAGAGTCTAGGTCTAAAATTCCTCTATCCTAACGTGACAATTGATCCAATTTGGCGATAAAATCCTGGAATGGCTGCCGCCTTTGAAGCCAGTGAACGGAAGTAAACTTTTTGGGATCAAACAGACGGATATAGGAAGACATGTAACTGCTTCCTCCGGGTGTCTTTTGGTCAGCCTTCCCAGGCAGCTTTGGAGCAAGAATCCCCTGACAAACGTTTTGAAGACAAATGCGGAGAAAATCACCAGCTGTCGACACTTGCAGAAAACAAGAGTTCTTAAAGTTTCAACCCATCTTGTATTCGTATTCCTTAGTAGGCCGACGGCGCGGATCGATGTACGCTTTATTAGCATTGATGTCACAGGCAATTTTTTAGTGGCCAATGAAGTGGTCATCACCGTGCCACAATATTACCCATAAAAGTACATCACAAGGGTTCGACGATTTCGCCTATTTTTACGGCAAGATAACAGAAAATAATCTCCACGAGAAGGAATCGGCTCAGTTCATGATTTTCTACACTGTTTAAAAAAGTAGAACGTTGTAAATTCTTATACTACAGCCATTAATAAATGAGGAAATTTGCTGTCAAATTAAAATGGAAAGAGTGAAAATTTCAATTGAGATAGAATATCTAAATTTTATGATGAGTTTTTAACGAAGACTTCATTCGCAACTGTAACATCAATATAACACAAATTTAGCGTTGCAATTTAACGTAACAAAGGAAACTGCATCAGAAAACGCTTCCTTTCTTACGTTTTCTTATAGAGAGTACGTCAGAATCTCCTCGTGAGGCTGCAGAGCTCGTCTCTGGGGCATTTGCTACAATCAGCAGCAAAACTGACCTCATAATAAGATAAGTTGGCGTACGTAATGAGAGTACCGAAGTTTGCCGGGGGATAGTACAATACTCAGATGCAAGTACATTGTTACTTTGAAAACATAGCGCTTATAATTGGAAGTCCTGAAACTTTGAAAGACGAAATAGATAATCTTGTAAGCATTGTGAAACGAATTATTTGAAATCCTTTGATCTGCGTGATATAAAACATAAGTTGCTAAGATTTTAGATCGTGGTTTTGTTGCGAGACTTCTGCAGATTGCCGGTGCATCAACAATTAGTGTACGGACTAGAAATAGTCTCCACGGCGAATAATCTGAAAAGGCAGAGAGAGCAGGACTCGGCTTCCGAGATGCTCCCAAATGACGAAGAAAATGACATCAGGACGTCTTAGAAGGCTCGAGTAAGGCTAATGGATTCTGCGGATGCCGAATGATACAATATTTGCTTCATCTGGCCATTTTTCTTCCGCAAAGTCATTGTTGTTGCGTATTTTGCCCCGCTTCCGAGTGCTTCTTTCTGCGAAAGAGCGATCAAGAGCCTGGCTTCACTTAATTCATGGTTGTAGGTGAGCCTTCCGCCCATTATTTATTCAGGTTAACTCTTGGTACGGAGCCCCTGCGCACATCTCTATAATGCAAGACTTTGGGGAGTTGTCCGTGGTCGCGAGTAGGTCGTGTTGTAGTGTTGCTGCGCGTGTCTGCTCACCGCCTCTCCAGGTCTGCTCCATTCTCTCATTACTAAACTACCTACAGGACAAATTTTGGTCTCTAAAAGAAAATTTCTACCGGCAGTCTGCAGAAGAGGAAGAATAGAATAATGCAGAAGAGGAAGAAGAATAAATTTTTAGTTTTTATAAGTTTAAAGTGCATTTCCCGAAACTAAGTTCAACTGAAACTGTTCCCCCACCACGGAGACCATAAATTAATCCATCAAGCGTGCACACAAGGTCTTGTTTAATGAATAATGCCAAGAACTCAGATTACAAAATCGGCGACTGATGAAATTGCGTTTGGCTGCCAGCTTCGTGAAATCAGCTTACCCAGTGCACTAAAAATTTGGACTCTAAGAGGGCCATTTCTGAGGTGATGAAGTTCACTTTCAAATGGTGGTTGTGAGGAATGAAAATTCTCAGACCTTAGTAGGTCACAAATGAAAATATTTGATATTTCCCACAGATCAAAATCTGTTTGGAATACCTAAAAGATATCTTAGACTCGCAAACTGTCAGAGAGCACAAGGTAATGTGCAAATTTAGTAGGAACTGTTCCGAAATCGTGTGATTAATCCGATCACCAGTTTTTTTCAAGAGCGACAGCAAAGAATTTGACACACCAACACGGAAACATTGGATAGCCGTCAACCAAAATGAGGACATCCTACGTATGCCAGCATTTACGACTTTTCAGTAACTCTTCAAGGGAACTAGGCGTTTTCATTGTGGAAAAAATACTCATGAATAGTGGTTGCAATGACTCTACTTTCAGAAAAAACAGGAAAATGCTCCTCACTAAATATTGCCGTTTATATTTGATTTTAGTTCCGTTGAAACGCTCGAATCAATGTGTCAGAAAATAATATTGCCGTAACTTGACAGAAAATCTGGAAATGCTTTTAGTACATCAGTTAGAAAAGAATGCTTATATATTGGTGCATAGAAACAATATACACCACCAATGAAATATTACAGTATGTGCACCTACACTGCACTGAAGCAGTGTATTTACCTGTACTGCATTGACGCAATTCAGGTACACATTTCAATCAGGTAGTATTATCAGATAATTTTTTGTCCCCTTCGTCTTGTACGTAGCCTCTTTATTCGTTAGTTTGCATTCCAAATTGTCTAAAAATATTTTAACAGCTAAAAAAGAATAAACTACTTAAAAGTAATGATACGTTCTAGAAAAATGTATATCCGTTAAAGAGAAAAGCCCTCACTATAGATCATTTCCGTTCTTTTATAAAAATTATTCTGAAAACTCTCCCCTAACTACTAGAGTAGTATTGTAAAGCTTAGGGAGAGAACTGTAAAGTTTAGGAAGAGTACTGTTAATCATGGTAGGCGAACTATGAAGTACACAAGCGTACTATTACGCGCTGCACGAGTTCTTTTATGTACTGCAGAACCACGTTTAAGCACCAAACAAGTAGTGTTGCCTACTAAATAAGCCTGTTGAATATTGCAGGAGTACGGTCACAGTGCTATGCCCATCTCATTTTAAACGCCATACTCATCCCTGTAAAAAAACTGCAGTGTAATTCACTGTGCGTTCTGCTACAGACGTGGCTTAGTCAGAATGTGCCACCTGCAATGTATGGTTGTTGAATCGTCATTTCCATATTCAAATGCGCTGAAAAAGGAGCACCTCAGATCCAATTCATCTCCACCTCTGCTGTTCGGTTAATGCATTTGATTCAACTTTTTATTTCGGATATCCAAGCTAAATTAATACATGAAGAAAGGCTTTAAAACTGAAGCTAAATGATTGACAGTTTCGAAATTCGTGAAATTGATGGGTGGACGTTAGCAAGCTGCTCTTCAGGACATGAGACCAGCAGCTTTTGTATCTCATTCAGATTTAGATTTGGTTCTGTTAAGCAATCATAGACTATCAAAAATTCTGACGTATGAACTCACAGCGAAAATGCACATACAACATTCTTGTCAGTAGCAACGCTATATCGATTGACCATGCACTAGAGAGAAACTAAAAAAATTTAAGAAAAATATGAACACGAAAGAGAGAATTGATGGCGATGAGAGGCTTCGCCATGGCCCACTGAAGTTCAGCACACCACGACAAGTCAAAAAGACCATTACTAAAAACGCTGATCTATAATGCTAGGCAAATTACCTCGCGTGACTCCACACGCGTTTGATCTTCAGTTACTTGTCAATCAAGCTTGGGCATAAAATGAATGTACGTCCACTGCAAGCTTGAGTGAAGCCTGCCTCGCCTCGACGCGGTCAGGTCTGCGCATGCATATGCTCGGCCCATTCAAACACGCTTTCAGCCGTCGTTATCAGCTCCCAAAATGGTGTCGGCAATTACACTTTTTAGTTTTACAACGGCAAAGTTTTAATTAGTTACTTTTGACAGTCCCCTTTTTCTGTCCGCCTAATCATGAGTTACTTTCCTCGGGGCTTTATCTGCAAAGTGTGACCATTGGGCTGGTTTCGTTTCGAGTTCTGCCCGTGCGAGCACCAGGTGACGGTTAAGGAAAAATATTGTTCATAACCTAAAATATGCAACATGAGCTGTACAAGGTAAAAAATGTTCACATTTCCAAAGCAAATCCAAAACAATTGACAAATTCACAGCGATTCGTGGAGTTGAGACTAACTTGTCCATGAACCTGTATAAATGATTCCTAGACGTTCAATCCTGAGGGTGGTCTAGATTTTATGATAAAAGCCAGAGCGTTTCAAGTCTGCAACTTTCAAAGTATTTTGCATATTTTAAGATGAAAATGAGTTTTCTTGCATTATCTCCTAGAGTGTCCTTGAAAAATACGATTACAGCGGAGAACGGGAGACGAAGTGCCACGTAGAGGAGTGAGCAATTCTTTGGAAGAGAGCAAGAGCAATGGTCAATTTTACGATGTTCGGATATGGTAATGCTATCGAGGAGGCGCTTCATAGAGTCACCATTAAGCGTTTATAGGAAGAAAAGCTTGAGCTGATAGCACATCTAGAGCTCCTTGGGCTCGCTCTTTATTGACGAGCAGGGTGACCGAGAATATTGGAAGAACGCCCGCCAAAACGCAAACAGTTCCTCTCCAAAATGGTAGAATAACCAAGCGACATCTCTTAGGAGGCCTCATATTGCTCCAGTCTCAGCATCTTTGCCATAGGCGGCAAGCCAAGTGCTCAGCCTCATCGTTCGAACTGATCGTCATAATGCGAAGATATGTAGAGTTTTACGTTAGGACATGCATACCTTGTTGATCTACACTCTTCAAAACACGTGTCACTTTGAAGTTCGAATTTAAAAGCCTCCCAGAATTAATTTTGTATGCTTAGTAATTAATTAGCTTCCATCTATTTTTGATACATGATTGCATTTTTCACGGAGTGGAATTTATTTTCTACATCATAAACTTCGTGCAGCAAGAGAAGTTGTGTAAACTTCATCAGGGGGATTTAGACTGCAGAGCAAACGCAACATACTCGGAAAAATGTTACGAGAAATGGAGTCTGCAATCTCATAAACCAATGAGTTTTGGGAACACAAAGTGAGAGACTAAAGCTCGAATAAATGATGCCGGCTTGCTGGAGCGCTAGTGAAAAAGGCGTTTTTTTACCTGTCGCTGTCTGCAGGCAATGTTGAACCATGAGGCCTCGGCTGCATGCTACATGACACCCTCACCACTCCCGGCTTCTATTATTACGCGAGCAGTGGCTCCTTCTCAATCCATTTACTATGCTCTCCAACGCACTCGGCATACCTAATCAACACAACAAAATGCCCACCGCCACTGAAATATGAAGAATAAAGGTGCCATTAATCGAGGGCGTGCATTCGTTTTAACACAGTTTCTTGCTGGAAAAATTACGAGTCTGTTCTAACTTCATGGAAATATTGACAAAGCAAATGTTTTGCTGAGAGATTTTATTGAGTTTACGTCACTAACAAAGTTAGAGACGTGCTCCCTGGAAGACTAGAATGTTAGAATGGAGAATTAAATTTGAAGGAAGGTTGATTGTGACGCAGTGTCGAGGATGAAGTAACATAATACGGTTCTGCACACATGAATTTTACCTTATCATTACCCAGCCCTGATAAATTACATAAATAACTCTCTCGTTGCCATGACGCATGCTTAGGTAGTGGTCTATGAACATCCTTTGAACAACCTTAAGTACGTGAAACATTTTTAGCAGGTTATGACAGGCTAGAATAAATGGAGCCAAGGAAGCCTCGACGTGTACGCTTTATAGGGGCGCACTGAGCACATCGATTGGTGCATTTACAGCAGCGTGTGCATTTCAATGCTGGTTTTAATTCAAATTTTCAATAATTTGAACTATATTTAACTGTTGTTCTAGAACAAAATATACTTTTTTTGGCGTTAAAATGATGGAAATGTAAACATTTCTTCACACAGCTATATCTCGTGATATAGCAGGAAGCCCTCTGTGCAAAAATACATCTAGATGATAAGAGAGCCGCGAATTAGTGAAGCCGTGAATGATTAATCGCAAAATAGCGAGGAATGGTTGCAATTAGCCTTATTTATTTGGTAGATAATCTACGACGTTTGACACCGAATGCTTATTTTTTCATACAAGTGCAACAAAGAGAATTTTTTTTCGATAATTGGAAAGTTTGATATGCCATCCATGACACCGTGAAACAACTTTTCTTTGAAACGAACAAATTGAAATACTATGAGTATAATATAAGAAAAACTCACAGCTTCCATTCCGATGTTGTATTTGGAATAAAAATGAGTAATAGTGAACGTGTGAACCCAAATGGAAGTACTATGAGCAAGTGTCCTATTGAAAACAACGCATGAAAAAAACATACCACTTATCAACCACACTATTGTGTTGATAGAGAAATCAATCTTCTTGGATATTGGAAAGCGAACTTCCGCTATTCATCTACTATCACGCTCAAATATGGAAAAAATAGGCATTAAACACGCCTAGAGTTGTTGGTCAGTCCATCAGTGAGATAAATGTTTAGTAAGAGGAGAGCGAATGTGACAGGAGGAAGACAAGCCCACTTAAAGTTTCAGAGGTAATTCGTAAGCAGACACGTTTTGTGTTCAGCAAACCTACAGAGTCGGATTGCAAGCGCAAGCAGAAAATCACCGATATCAAGCAAATAGCATGCTAATGTTTCATTAATTTATAATACCGATCTGAAGAAAATAGAATACTGATATTTCATAGATTTATAATAAACAAACTATTGTACTTTTTCGGAAGACTTGGAAAGTCGGACAACCACATAAGCAGAGTAGTGTACCTATAAAACTAACCAGATATTCGGTCTCACATGAATAAAGCATTAAAAATTGAACTAAATTCAATCATGCCGAACTCAATGCCTAAGAAAATAGTAATAATATTAGCAGATTAATGTCCCGTTATCTGTTGAGAATGAAATCAAATGACACTTGAAAACTACACCACATATCTTATTAAAAATTCATAAAAAATGCGACTGACGGTTTTGGGGTTTTATTGCCGTCAAAATTACAGGAAGCTAAGGCCTAAAAAAGTCTTAAGCAAGGTCAGCTCCCGTCTAACAACGCATGCGAGAGCACCCACTCAGGACGGACGGTGTTGCTTGTGTCATTGAGGCTTAAGCTCATGAATACCAATGGGTTGTATCTAATTGAGTTAGAGCATATCAGGGTACTCGATATTTAAACTAACAACGGGAAACCATTTTTTTTAATTTGTGAATGTATTCATCCGTCAAAGCGAAAATGTTCTGCCCAACGAGGTTAGAAAATAGGTGAACGATTTCTCTTTCCCCATGAAAAAGCAAACAGAGCAGGATGTTGCTCGAGTAGATCAAAGCCGTGCAACCCATCTAACTTGTTATATTGGTTCGACAGTTTTATGCGAGCTTATAGAATTTAAACGACTCTTTGCTCCATTTTGTGTAAAAAAACCTTAGAATTATTTTTATGGCATATTTTAACAACACGAAGCCAAAACCATATCCCCTTAAATTGCATTCAACGAGAGCGCTTAAAAATGAAATTAGAGCGAATGCATATAAAACCATTAGAGTCATCCCCAATTTTTGACCATTTTTAAATATTGAGGAAGACCAAGTCATCAAAATTAAGTTTCGCAACTTGAGAAAATTAAATTACATAACACCAATCTGAAGGTTTGAAGTTTCACTGTATTTGCACTAAGCAAAATGATTTCGTGTCATTCTTAGTAAATGATAATTCATCATACATTAACAAAGTTAGCGACGGGAACTAGCCCGATGTGTAGTTTGATGTGCAATGTCTGAACTGTTCACAAAAATTCCTCAAGAAAAGAATGGACTTTAATGAAAAGTATCTTACAGTCACTGCTTCAAAAATAAGAACATTAAGGGTTCCAATACTTGTAATAATATGGTTCAATATTTTGAACAAAAATACAGAATAAGTTATCAATAAAATTCTTCTGCAACTTTAGCTAAGCATTTTCCACAGTGCATACGATACTTAATTGGAGTGAGATGATAAAAGGAATACTAAAGGAATACTAAAAAGAAAAGATAAAAGGAATACTAAAAAGATGCCATGAATTTAAATTACTCTGCTTGTAGTTTTCCATGAATAAGTTGCGAAAATTAAAACGTTATCGATTCAGATTCATCTCAGTAATATTTGAACGAAGATGCAAGTGAGTTGTTTTCCAAATTGTCTCGACTACTGTGCCATCGATTGCTTTTCTTAGAAAATCAAACTTATCTCTTTTCCGAAGTTGAAGGCTTGAAAATACAACACTACGGTGCTCAAGCACAAAGTTCCGCTGGCTGTTGAAAATCCGCAAAAGAAATTCCTCAATTAAAAAAACATGTAGCATATTTCAATGCAGCCGGATTCCCTGATCATTTTGCGACGTCGTAACCAAGTAGACTTAACAAAGTTTACAGAGCAAGCGGTTTCACCGCGACAACGTAAAATGTTTTAAACACTCGGCCTTTGATCATTTGTTATAATTCCTATACTGAAAAAAGGCACAATAGCTCATAAACAGACAAACTGTACCAGTTAAGAGAGATTGCCACGAAAAATTTGATTTCAATCATGAGATTGCATGTTCAGAGTTTGTTAGCATCAGTAATTGATATTCAGAATGTTAGCCAAACTTTCGCTTTCCGTGGAAAAACTTGATTCCTCCCTCGGAGCTTTCATTTAAAAATCGAACTATCAAAGCAGTTCGTAGACTACAGATGGACAGCAAGAGAAGCGCATGTGGAACGGCAATGAGGAGATCTCCACACTTTTGAGCATAGGAAACTAGAGGAATTCGTTTGCTAGAGGCATCACATTATTCTGTTTTGGTTGTGAGGAACAAACATCTGCTCCGAGCAGGATGAGCTGCACTCCAGAGTTTGCGTAGCGCCATTTTTCAGTGTTGTGAATCAAAAGT
This sequence comes from Platorchestia sp. MABIK, assembly GCA_014220935.1. Lineage (NCBI taxonomy): Eukaryota > Metazoa > Arthropoda > Malacostraca > Amphipoda > Talitridae > Platorchestia > Platorchestia sp. MABIK. The sequence continues at coordinate 7,502 of JACJUY010001347.1, read as the reverse complement.
ATGACCACATCCACTTTTGTCCAGCTTCCCTAATGCAGCTCGGCAAACAAGCAATGCTCGCCAAGTCCGCAAATACAGTATTTATTTAGGCAATGCCAGTCTTTGTTCGAGCAACGCAGTTTTAAATAAAATTCAAATGACCACCTGTACATGGGCAAAAAAATAACCTCTGAAGCTCGTCAAATTCTCGAATCTCATTCGCTCTGCCAACATGCATAAAAAGCGTGGAACTAAACAATATATTGAGCTGTTACGGAAGATTTCATTTTTATCCATTTCACATGCAATTGTTGTTAACGCAATGTTGCCGTGTTTACCCCCGACACTTTCGGAAGATTTACGGGATGTAGGCAAGCAGATTTTTCAGAGCATTTGTCCAGCGCAGGAGGTATTTCGGTGCTTCAATGTATAATATCTGCGTGAAAAATGACCGGGTTCACAGTGTAGGCCATAAAACTCCTACAGACACAGGGCAGCTCAAACCCCAATGATAACGTGCAAGTATATGGAGTTTGCCTTGCTGGGTACGTTTGAAAAAAGTAAAATCCCGGGGATTTATCTTCTTCTAGGGAAGCTTGCGATTTTCCGAGTACTCATTATTATTTAACTAAGGCAACTACAAACCAGTCAGATTGATCTTGAAAAATATTTTAAACTGCTGGATTTAATTCGGAGAACTTCTGTTATTATTTTTGAGCCGCAAGTTTTGTGAGGCTGACTTTCATGTGAAAATTCATGCTCAACTTAAAGCCCTGAGTGATTTTTGGATCTAAGTAAAAACTCATCAGTTGCTGGAAATGCGTCACGAATTCAACGAGTGAAAACCAATTTTTTAGAAATTAATTCTCTCACCCTAAGATTACATGAAATTGTAAAGTAGTTTGGCTACTTTAAACAGAACAGTGGTCTTCTCAAGAAAAAAAGAAGGCATCATTTGGCGTAGAATTTAGGGAACGAGGAATCTATACACACAGCACGCCACCACACTATGCGCATAGAAACAGAAAAGATTGAAAGATTACGTCTTAAAGAAAAAATTGAAGAAGTGAACTTAAGTTTTGGCATCTTATGTGATAAGATGCCTAAAAAAAAGAACATTAGTGAACCGAAAAAAACGTCCGTACCAAACAAGAAATCAATTCTAGTGCAACGGAAAGAAGGCCGATCGAAATTTCAGCTTTGGACTTGACATCTTCCCCGTGGGATTATTAATTCTCATAAACAAATGGTTGTATACCCTGAATTTTTCTCGTATTTTTATGAATGTGTACATCAGCAGGTTGAGATTTTGCCTTGGATCAAATTTAAAAAGCTGAAGAATCAGTATCATGGTTATACTTTCACAGATCAGGAAGATGGAAATCATCACTTTTAGCTCGATAAGAATCTCTCTCATCGATAATAATACCATGATACTTTGAAACTTTTTAAAGTACCGCAAGATTGTAAATTTGATTGTCGCCAAATTAAGGTGCACTTCTATTTCGGAGAACAAGATTAATTTAAATTTCCCTTGAAATTTGCATGAAGAGGTATTGTCTCAAGTAACACAGGCGAAAGAACAGCCTTGCAAAACTTTCTAGGTCAATTTTATCAATGAAAATGTCAACAGAAAATTACAATTATACAGTACGCAAAAAATTCGCAGCGCACTGGATGAACTAGACGCTCAACTCAAAACATGAATTACAAAAGTAACTACAATCCGTTAGAATGACAGCACTTAAGGAGTGACAACAGTTTACAACATGTAAATACCAACAGCAAGCAGAAGTAACAATAGCAGCAACAGCAGAAGAAACAATAGCTGCAATAGCAGCAGCAGCAGCAGCAGCAGCAGCAGCAGCAGCAGCAGCAACAACAGCAGCAGCAACAACAGCAACAACAGCAGCAGTAGCCGCAGCAAAGTCTTCAAGTGGATGGATCGCTCTGTGCTGCTGTGAAGTTGTTTCTTTTGAGACGAATATAGCCAGTCGTGACGTCGTCATATTGCTCGTCGTGACGTTGTTATATAGCCAGTGGTGACGCTGTCATATAGCTCATCATGACGTTGTCATATCGCTCGTCGTGACATCGTCATATAGCCAGTGGTGTCGTCACATAACTATCCGCGGCATCACCATACAACTATTTAACACTCCATCAATTGCAACTCGTGTCTCCCCAATATACAAAGAACATTTCTTCAGTTCACAGCATAGTGAGAGTGCAAACTGAACTCCGCATAAAGATACACGCATCTGATGTGCCCGTTGCACGAGCTGTCGCATGCAAGAGTTAAAAATAAGAAACTAACGCGCTCTTGCAACATGCAGTGCGGGAGGAGGGAGTCAAAGATAAAATGACGACACCGAATGGTTTCGTGAACACTTTTTATGAACAATTTAGTGCCTGTTGATGTAAGAAATTAAGAGTGAAGAAATAGTGCCCTTTTATGTGATAATTAAATTACGAATGATTTCTTGCAAACACTTTTTTGAATATTTACCTTTTGATGTAAGGAATTTAGACGATTGATATACTGCCTTATTAAGTAATTATTAACTTATTTTGCATGACGGTGAACAATTGGTTTGAGGAATGCGGCAATAAAATTATTTGAATTAATTGCAGGCTCAAGTTATTATATTTTTATTATTAAACAAGAGTTATTTATACAAGCTTCACCCCTAACAACTTGGTTTGTTCACGCACAACTACTGAGAGCTTAGAAAATGCAAATGCCCTTACACTTAGTTATTATGAAATAAACGTTTGGAAATCTACCACTAAAAAAAGACCTAAATCTAAGACCAGGGACTTTTAAAACTGTGATTGGGGATGAATGATCTAATGACAACCTTATCGCTAGAAAATTTGAAGCGAAGCAAAACTGCACGAAAATAACTGATCGACAGAAAAAATAACTAAATCCTATTTCCTCTGAAAACCTCCGTTAGATAAGTTTTCCTTCTAGTACAAATAGACGATGAATGTCCAAGAGAAACTCGGTTAACATCAACTAGGAGTAAACGAAGTTAGTTTTTACTTTGAGTTGTTTTAAATGTGAGTAGAAATTCACTCGGAGAAAGATAACGTTTGAGGTTTAGTGGCAACCACAAAATACTGGAGATGAATAAATAGTTATATACAATTGTACGTACCAGATTTGAATATTTACTTCACACATGAACTTTCCGATATACAGAAAAATTACATTTTACTAAGGCCGTGTTAAAAACAGTAGGGCATAGTCATCTTAACATCTGAGAAACTTAAAATTCTCGTGATAACACGGATGCTAATAAACCATTCGGAGCAAGCATATCTAGTGAACCACTAGCTATACAGTCATTGGCATGCTCTGAATTCAGTGCTATAATAAATAATAATAGACTTCCGTTTTTATTCTCAAGGTTGGAAACATTGTAAAGTCCAAAATTTCCATGCAGAACAATAGAAATGCGAAAATCGTGAATGCATGCAATTGCAGACTGAAGCATTTTATTTTCATTTATCACCAATATCGTCATGCAGCAACATCTCGTCTTTTTCCCTTCGACCGACAAAACAAACAAGATGGAAAAATACCTGAAAGGAACTGACTTGTAAATAGATTTATAAAACAAATTTCCCTCTATTTAATAGGAGTAAGCATTCAATAATCGGTGACGTCCGCAGAGTAATTCCATGGAATGCATTTCAGCATTCACGAGATGGTCAAATTTTTCCCCGTTATGAGAAATAGATTTGAAGAAATTATAATAAATCTTACTTCCTCACGTGCAATTTTCTGAGAATGAACCCTTTGGAGATAGTTTAAATTACGAAGCGCAAAATAGTAGAAGATCAAAAAGCTATTCAATTAATAAATGTAGCCTTCGTAAAACATTCAGCAATTGATGCTTTAACGAGATTGGTTTGACTCATGAGCGTTTATTTGAAGGATATCACATTTGTTACGTTAAAAGATGGGTTTTACATTTGAAAGGTATCACATTATTATATTATTATATAAGAAAGTTTTT